>OZ016504.1:35093516-35353516 GCA_963966595.1 Physocephala rufipes
ATCCATTTGGATTAATCTGTATATATTAATATCATTAAGCATTTTGATTAATAATGTTTGTTTGTCTGTCTCCAAATTTATTATGAATTCAATTTGTAATTTTTATCGAAATATCGATTTTAATTATTTGTATTCATTGAATCCAAGAGACAATGGCACGGGCTTGGCTTTACCCTAGTTTTCGTCATATCATCCACTCACGTATAACGACTTGTCACGTAATTAAGTCTAATCTAAACCACAAGAGTGATTTCTGTAACAGTTATTATGTCGCGTATCAATTGTATTTTACATCTTGACCATGAATGTAATGTTCATTAGAGAGCAGGAAAATAATTTAGAAAAGTCTTAAAAAGGTGACTAAATATTTATATACTCACATATACGATAATACTAATGAACAAAGGGCAAATGATATCGAAAATTATCACCAAAACTTGGCTGATAAAGATATTTAATTTTTAATGCTTTAGCACTTACGTATCACTGACTGGCTTTTACGTTTGACACATGAGATGACATAAACGTCAAATTTGTACTTATGATCACAGTTATTGACAGCGTTGTCATTTTTATCATCCTCAAGGTTTGATTCATTTAGCTTAATCAAGAAATTCTGATTTCTATTTGATAAATTTTGTTAACATTATTTTCAAATGTGAATCAATAAGACGCATAGTCTCAACACGCACTTGTGTACATAGTTTTAAAAAGACTACTTAAGTTACCGATCAGCACGCGTATTTCATGACATTTACTGATAGTCATTATTATTTCAACGCCTCCCGAGCGAAGATTTGATGGAGACACATTTGTCATATTTTGAGTTTTTGTGATCTTTCGTTTTCATGAATTAAAAAAGTAAAAATTCACGATTCTTTAAAATTGAAACGTTAATGGTTTTCATGACATAAGCATAAATTCTTGAATATCGAAATTAAGAAAAACTATTCAAAATAAAACTATAATAAAATCGTGGTATATCGCTGTCAGCGAAAAGTTTGTTGATAACAGACACCTGTCGGCGAGGCTCAAATTTTCATAACTGAGAAAACGTGAATTCATTGCAGAGAATATTTTAAAAAAATATTCAGGCTTTTCAGGTGCGGGACGCACTTCTATTCTCCCATGACCCTTTCTGCCTATCTCTCAAACCATTTGTGTATGTTTTAAAAAGAGACAGGTGGGAGCGAATATGGTTAAGGCTTATCTAGAATCGTACTTGTTATTTTCTTCTTATTATTATTTTACTTCTCCTTATATTACTATACCTCATTTGGTGTAATTATTCTCTCGCAATAACTTTTCGCGTTTGCTCACTGCACACTTCTTTGTTTGTTTTGTGTCACGATTGATCTTTTCAGTGTAAGGAATATTTATTTTAAATACTCAAGCGTGATGTGAGGGTAATTTTAAAGACAAACAATATTTTCCTTCCCGATTTAATGACCATTCGAGATTAAATTTTACAAAAAGTAATTCTGGAAAGTTACGTTCAATGATCTTTTGGTATTCATTCAGATTTTCGAAAGATTCGCGAAATCTTGGAAAATTTTGTTTTTATGAAAATATTTTTATTAAATTGATTTCAATCCTATTCGGTTTAAATTTTGGAACCCAACAGACACAATGTGACATGAACTATAAACTAATCAACCTCAACCACCTTAAGGTGAAAAAGTGGACCCTTCAAAATATTCGATGAAAATCTTAAATTTATTTTAAGCCAATTTCCGACATTGGATTTTCTTTTCATTTTCATTTTCTCCCGCAGAAATTAAATTTAGTATAAATTCTGTTTGTATGGCCAATATTCTATGAGAAGGATAAATATAAACCAAAAGAGGTGTAGCCTAAAATAAATCAAATAGCGTTGTGAAGGGAGCGCGAGAGAAAACAAGAAATAGAAAAATCGAGAGAAGCTGATTTACGAAAACGAGAGGCTATGTGATTATTATTCTCTCACTCATGTATACTGAATTTTACAGAATACGCATATGCATATTTCGCATAGAGAGCACTCGTAGCTCTTGAACACTCATGCACACGCTCGCAACCCACGCAAATAAACATACACACTGGTTTATATTCTGGATAAGTTTTCCCTTAGTAAGGAAGCATCGCAATCAGCAAAGGGGAGCTCAATCCCGAGAGATTCAATATTGCCTCGTAATTGGTGAATCGCACAGATAGTTTGCCTTCCTGCTTCATGCGCGCTGTTTATTCTGCACGATGCGCACTAGCTTATGGTAATGGTCGATGTGATTGAAGGGACGGAGTAATATTTTGCTCTAAACTGATTCTGATGCAGTCGCTCAACGAGATAGTTTCGCCTCCTTCTGTAGCGGATGACGCAGACGAGAAAAGAAAATCATGGCAGAGTAACGTTAAATGTTTTACCGCCAATACCCCTCCCAAAACTACACATATGTTTTTTGTGGTCTCCGACATTTGATTATTGATTACTTTTTTCCCTTTTTCTCCGGTGAGCTGCTGCTTCGTAGACTGATTGAAGAAATATTTTATTGGGAGAAAATTGCGCGATGCCGTTGAGCGAGAAATCGACTTTCTCGCTAAAACTTCGTCTTTTTGTGACATTGAATGTTTCCTCGTTTGTAGATGTTGAAAAATTTGCGAGAATAAAACCAGACGGCCCCAATTCGGGTGATTCACGCATACATAAGAATCTTGCGCCTTCATGTGCTCAAGCGAGAGAACGGACACACGTGTCGTTCCAACGAAAGCATGCAAGAGTAGATGACAGAGATGTGACCAGCCATCTACCATCAGGGTTTGTACCACTCCTTCGACTGTCTCGTGCTGAGTCTCACGGTAAATACAAGAAAAAATTGTACACGGCGATTACGTATAATGCGCCACCCCAACAGCTACAACGACGACGATATGATGTCGGCGAAGCTGCGCCACTGCTGCTGGGCTTTTGTACGATTCCATAGTTTCTCGGTCGACATCACGAAGGCTGATTAATAAGTTTCTACATGCATGCAGTTCACCCGCAACTTCGCACACATACACACACACACTCCCCAAGGCTTCGCCGCACGCATACACTGCTGTGTTTTATTGATTACTTTCGTATTGCGCATCCGGCGAGGTGAGGTTGCCACTGCCACTGCTGCTGCTTTTACTGTTGTTGTAAATTTTTCACCCAGGTGATTTCTGTACGAGGTCATCGTGAGGACTGGAGTAGGGCGAAAATGGTACTGGAAGGGAACGAGGGGTTTGGGTAAGGGTGCGGCACCTTATTTATCTGCTATTACGCGAAGCTACGTGCTTGTTTAGAGCTTATGCTTTTGTGATAAGCGATGTAAGTTTGTTTATTGGTCGCGGTATCTTAGCAACAGATATATTCCAGAACAGGAGTGAGTTACGTTCGTGTCTTCTGCTGTTCTGTTGTTGTTGCTGATGCCTTTGTTGTTTTTGCTTTTCCTCTATACAGTATGCGTGTATATTGATCAACCAAGTTAAATGTAATAATTGAAAATCGATAATGAAATTTCTCTTGGAAAATTCTATCTTTCGAGGTTCTAAAATTTTACACCGGGTGGAATTTCTGAAGTGATTCGCAATTTTTTTTGTTTAACAAATCAGGCTTAAAAGTTCTTTATTTCTTACGTACTTTTCGTAAGAAATATTTCATGTAAGGGATATTTTAATTTAACGTCTGAATCGTTTCGAGAACATCGATATTATTTAACGGTAGGTCACATAAAAAGGTGAAGCGTTATCAATTCATCTGATGGTTTGCTCATATTTCAAGAGAATACTTTACATTCGGATGCGAAGCAATCCAGGAATCGTCATAAGCAGATGCAAATGCGCACAAAAATAATGATTTTTTATAAAGTATTATACGCTATACATTGTATAATCTAATCGATCAATAGATAAAAGAACAAATTAAAATTATCTCCTTACATAAATAACACAAGATGAAAATACCAGACAGACATTAAATATATGTGTATTGACGTTATTTGGTATGACGATAACGAAAGGTTTGGCATCTCCATTAAAGGTGTTCATTAGGAAATACAAACAAATAAGTCAGCTCGGCTAAGCAAAGCATAACCAGCGGAGACATCACGATCATACTCATCGTATCTTATCTTTTGCTTTCAGTTTTTTCCCGTTTGAGTGTAGGGTATATTCGATATATCAGTTTATAAGATACAGATATGAGACCCGTCATGCATATTTATCTGTATACACAGGTCTGTATCGATCTTTAGTCGGTGTAGCAAAAAATTATTTGTCTAGATCAAAAATTGTCACTAAGAAAATAAAGGGAGAATTGTATTTCTCGATGCAGTTCGTGTTGATTTTCGTTATTTATGAATCGGATTCGATTATCTGCGTCTGTCAGTCAAATTTTAATATATATACATGATCTCCAATCATTAAAGACACATCCTCTGATTGTTTATTGGAGTCTCGCATGCAGAGAGACTGTAAATGTCGTGCAGGAGAGGGAACAGATTCTGTTTGGTCATTGATATACATTGGACGAATGCATTTTATCATTGGAAACGCAACAAAATAAATACCGATAAGGTTTTCCATATAAAATGTCAGATATTTTAAAAATTATAATAAAAAATGTAACGAGATGCGTGTATATGTATGTATGTAAGTCGTGACCATCCTCAGATTTCTTAAACGAATCGGCTTAAGTATTTCAAGATTATTTCTAGAAATGAATACAAGAATGATATCAACATTTTATTTTATTCCCGAAATTGTTTCTTAATTGCACGATACATCATTACGATACGATTACGATACATCATTATGATACCATTAGTATACATCATTAGGAATTGCACGATGCATCAAAAAAAATAATATAAAACCAGTATCAAACGATATTACCAAAACACCCGGTTTCGGAATAACTTTCCAGTTACGCGCACCCATTATATTCGCATATATCGCGGTTTAAATCTCGATTAAAATTATTGCTAGAGCATTCTAGGTTACGTCTTTAATTATACATATATTTTGTAATAAACTTTGGTTCAGGCAATTATTCTTACGATTAATTAAGCAACCGCGTGTAGTTTTAATTATTACCTTGTTAAGTTGTTTTAAAATTTGTTAATCATTACTGTTAATAATAAAACTTTGTTAAGAAAATAATGTTTTATGATTCACTGATTCGTTAACGTCATTGTGTCAGTGGCCTAAACGTAACTTGATTTGAAAAATGTCCTAAAGGACTAATGAACTTCCTGTGTGCCATTTGGGTCATAGGTATCACTTTTATATCCGATTTCCGATGATGGAATAATATCAGACCCAAAACATATAACCACAATTAAATACCCCGTAGGAAAAAAGAGCTTCACATGTTCTTTTATTACAAGCAATTATTAATGGATAACTTACGATTAGCGATAGAGTCTAACTATTAACCATTTTAGTGTAAGTCTTTATGGATAGAATGATAGTATATGATTCACACATATGAAGGAGTTACCATTGCCATTATCGACATTGTACCAGTGTTATATATAATATATTTGCTTGGCGTTCAAATAGTGAAAGAAGTTTTTGTTACTGAAGTCCTTTAGATCGTGTAATAGAAATGACGCACAATAATATTTTCCTACTAGGTCAAAGTGTATCTATCACGTCGTATCCAACGATACATCAATGAATTCCACTCCATTGAACATTAATCGTCATCAATCGTTTGATCGGACATTGTCCTTCTCCTTCATTCCCGTCCTTGCGTACTGAGAATGAAATGCGATCTTCGTTCTTTAGACGAAAAGGGTGCCTTATCGTTTCCCTTATGATTATACAGATAATTAAAGTACTACGGAAGTGTAAGAGAGAAGGAGAAGGGAGGAAATAGAGAAAAACAAGGGAGAGATGATTGTAGAAAAAGTGGAGAGAATACGCGTAATTTGATACTAGTCGATGATAACTAACGGATGCTCGAAGGGCGAAAAGGCGAATTGATCGGCGAGGGCGCCTTATCCGACAATGAATTTATAAACTAGTTAATTTTTTCAAATTGTCCTTCTTGCTTCATTACTCCACGTCTCTTCTATCTCTCTTAGGAACGGGAAGAAGGGAAATAGTGTCAGTCAAAAACGGTGAGGATGACAGGTGCACCGAATGATGGTCAAGGTGTCGGAAGGGCATTTCGATTTGCCTCTTTAATCACGCAATAGTATTGAGGGTAGGATATACTCGTTGCCGTTTACAACCGTTCGGAATCTATTTCGGTATTTCTCTGCTCGTTTTGATCATCGTATTGTAGACGCAGTACGTTAGAGAGAGACAGAGAATGTAAGGGAGCTATCGAGTGTAAGGAACATACCTCTGCCTTCTTCTTCTCATTTGGTCGAGTTCATTACTGACAGCTTTCCGATGCCAGAGATCAATGAACTAAGAGATGCTCTTCATTTCAGAAATTGGTGAAAAAACTGTCTGGCTTCTCGATCGGTTCATCAGAAGAATTGACGATCGGTGCCATCTGTTCTGATAGAAAAGAAGAATCGAAAATTAGGTTACGAAGCCTGTAGAACGATCTAAAGATTTAAAAAATTTAACTCGTGCTTAACTTGGTTTTAACAGATGCTGTAAATCAGTCTTATCACCTCATCGAGGATCTTCACAAATTTTTAAGCAGTAAAAAGCAAACACATGCAACATTTTTCCAAAAATTGTTTGTTCTTATGAATAACTCTCGCTCCGCCATAAACATCAAAATTTTAAGCTGTAAACGTTTTGATGAAAGAAAACACTTTGAAAAAAATAAAACTTGCTTCCGGAACTAAAAACAACAAAAATTGTGAAGAATTACTTCACAAAAGATGCCGCCGCACCTTTAACGACTCTTAATTGTTTCCATTCGGCCAACATTTTGTTGATCCGGTGCGCCAGTCGCTCGCTCGGAATGTTCTTCTAAACCAACTCTTTAAAGAGTGCGATTAAATTGTATTATCACGAGAGGCCGTGTGACACCTCGTTGAACGCTCACTCACCGACGATGACGGAAACAAAGATGTTAATAATTTAAAAAAAATTAAAAACAATAAACCACTGTCGTTTAAGATGTTCTCAATTCGAAGGTTTTACGTTGCACATGAAAAAAATGAACCTGCTTTAAAAAATTAAACGAAGTTTTTACGACGTTATAACTTAGCGGTAGGTCTGGATGTGAATTGTTTTGGTAACAATCCATGCTGTCGTTGATGCCGATGCCGGTTTCGACACTACCACCTATGACGAAAGTTGTTGTCACATATTCTCCAAAAAGATCGCGAGAAACACCGCGATCATTGCGATCATTAAAATGTAACAAACGAGCTCATTTCAAAAAAAAGTAAGACATGGAAGATGCCAACCATCAGAAGATCCTGTCGGATTTCACCTAAAACGAAAAGGTTATGAGAGAGGTTGACACGGGGTTAACGTGCTCTTACCCAGAACAATTCTTGTTTGGTCGTAGAAAAAAAAGTAACTGAAACGACAGTTTTTTTAAGTTTCATTTAGCACATCCATTTAATTTCTTTCTTCTATTTTTGTTTCTTTCTTTGGAAAGCAATTAATTTTATTTTAGTTAGTGACCTCGGTAATCTTAAGATTCTCCCAAGGATGTTATTCTTCATTTGGTAACTTTTTTATTTTTTTAATCGACTTTTTTTCTTTAAAAAATGTTATTAAAAGACATAATTTAATACTATGTTTTTTTGCTTAAAACAAGGCATAATTCAATACTATGTTTTTTTCTAAGCTTTATTGAGCCCAGGTAGTAATATTATGGGGACGATCTGCAGTTAAAGAGATATTAATTGTTAAAAAAATAATTTTATTACAGTGACGCGAATAGTCATCGCCACGAATATATCATATTAAATTTTTTCCAACCATGACTACACCGGAAGATGAAATGGGAAGACAGGATTCGATTACAATCAATTACAATCAATCAATTAATAATGATTTCGCTTTATTAAAAGGCATTCGTTTGTCTGACATTACGGGATATTTCTAACGGCTTCGGACCTTTTTTCGGCAATAGCGCGAAGGATCTTGCTTTTAAATAATTTAATTGCTTTCGAATAGTTGGCGAGTTTTAGAAGGATACCACAAAAAGCCTGAAAAAAACGTGACAATGGTTCAATTTCGCACATTTTCCATATTAAGGATAGCTTCATTCATTCAATTGGATCAAAATTAGCATGAATACGATGCGAAAATGGTGGTGATGGCGGTGGTGTTGCTAGTAGTGGTGGTGTTGGTGAAATGTTGGTAAATTCGGGAGTCATCGTATTGCGGTTCACTGAGTGGCAAGAAGACAAAGATCGAAACATCTACAATTTAGAAGACAATAACATATAAATGTGGCCACTAAATAAGGGGCTATAACTCATAAACTGAGCTTATATATGTGGGCTATATACGTGTTCATTATTAATATAAATATTTAGTATAAAAAAATTATACACAAAAAGTTTCCACAATTGACTTTAAATTGACTAAAGACTTCTTTAATGTTTTATGCATTGTATATGAAATTTTCCCCATTGCTAAAATCGCTAGAGTCACAGAGATTAATTTATCTCATGAACATTTGTAAAAGCCTTTCATTACGGTTTTTTATTCAACCATTTTTAGGGCTTTGTGCTGTAGAAGGAGTTTTTGGTGACATTGAGTAATGTCTATAATACTTATTCTTAATAAAATTTCTAAGCAAAGAAACCATAACAATTCTCCTGATTTTAATAACGCCGTTTACTTCGTTTGATGGTGCTGTGCTGCTCAGTGTTTTCACCATGTCGTTGGCTGATCGGCTGGTTGAACGATCGGTTGGCTGATTGTTGCTTTGGGCGTTTGGCGCTAAAGCTAAAGCATTCAGTATTTGCATTAGTCGCTCAAATAGTCGTGGGAAATGTCTGATTAATTTTGTTTTAATTATGTTATCAAATATTCACTGTTATCACTCATCCTTGTGGTAGTAGTGGTAGTTTTTATTTATGCTTTTGTTGTTTACTTTTTATAAACAGTCTGTGGCTTGTGTGATTTGATTCCTAAGAGTTATTTTCATTCGCGTTTCGAGATATCGTTGCGTAGACGAGGGGACTCAGGTGGGGGTATAGAAAATGTGTGACAATTTTTTCTCTTTATTTTTCGTTTTTGTTAATGTTTTGTTTTCGTTTGGTGGTTATTTATTGTTATCGACACAAAATGTGGTTCAATTAAATTCAGGACTATACGCTTTTTAATCGTTCTTTGAATTTTAATTTAAAGGAGAACACATTTACATAAAGACTAACCCACTCTTATATTTTTATTTTACTTATTACTGTTTTTATAAGTATGAGTGTATGAGAGCGTGTGTTCTTGTCATGCACGCGATAAACTTAGTCGAATGCTTGGAAATAATGTAAATGAGCTGCTGTCGTTTTTAATTAAATCTTCGATGATATAAAATATTAATCTATAGTATTTTATAATTATTTAATACACCATTCTCTAATTGAAAATAGAAAAATATACTAAAAGAAAATCAAATATTTATAATTTACGATTAGCTCAAATGATCAGTTAATTACCAAAAAGCAAAAAGCTCTTTGCTTTTGTTTGAATATCTAAGAAATATTTGTTTCCCTTTGAGAACTTTATTTGGTCAAAAGCCATAAAGCAATTTCCTTTTCCTGTCCGAGATGGCACTAGTTTGAGTAGCGCACAGATAGAAGAAGCCCTCATACCGTGTTCATCACCATCATTGATTTTGAATCGAATTTGAATTTGAAATTCAAAGACATCATTTGATTCGACCGTTTCGTCATGATCATCGCGCAAGACCGTTGAGTCCGTGCTAAGTCGGTGAACCGCTGAATTGTTCAGTTGCTTGGATACGGCATGCGTCCATTCGATTGATGGTTGCGTGCGTGCGTCGTGCGTTGTGAAGCATTTTAATGTGATTGTCATCCAACGAGCACGACAAGCCCAACATCATCCAATGACAGCACAGGCCAGACATACCATCGTATAGACTTTTCGATATTGAACAGAAAATAAACTGATCGCCGTGGAGGGCACAAATGAAACGGACAACCCAATCTCGCAATGAACAACAATTACACAAACAACATCAATCGTGCACATTCTTTATAGTGATTGATTTTTCTTCTCGCCCGTTTTCTCTTTTCCGTATTTTTGAAATAACGCATAAACAGCGTGCTTTATTGAAGAAAGAAAGTGGTCGATTGGAGAAACCATCGTGACATCGTCTGCATTAGGGTAAAGCCATCATCACCAGCAACACAAGCAACAGCAGCAACAGACAGCAGCAGCCATTGTTGACGCATATCAGCTTAGCGGTCGGTCTTCATGGAGGCCCACTTAATGGTCATAGCGGTGTGTTTTGGTGCGTGTCATCATCCGTCTCATTCGGGGACGCTGTCGTGCTCGCAACGGCCAAAGACATACGATGAATCTTTAATGAATTTTGGAAGTTGAAAAAAGTGAATAGAAGAAATCCATAAAGGCATTGGGAATTATTGATTACGAGATTGGATTTGATTTCATTCGATTGGATGGATGCGATGAAGACGTTTGTACCCGATTCGGTATTACGTTGTGTTTGTTTGGTATGGGTGGGGTATGTCTGACTCCACTCGATCGCATGCTGGTCAGCCCAATGCGTGACGCAGGTAGTGGGACGGTCAGTGGGGGTAATGGTGATGATGGTCGTGACGGTAACGGAATTCATTTGTGCGAGTATTTTGAAAGTTATAAACAAGACAAATTTTTAATTAAAAATGACGTTATTAACTGCTATTTAAGGGCCGTAAGTGAGGATAGACAAATTTTTGAAGCTTGAGGAAAGTTAGCTAATCGAGAAAGGTAAAGGTGAAAGATATCCATCTTTACCTTTTCATTGTCATTAGCAATGACTGCCAGTTTTCAGGTTTTGCATATTCGATTTTTTATTAAAAAATATGTGTGTCTGAAGATTAGGTCTAAATTATGTATAGTGATTATGGTAGCCTATGTTTGCAATTAGTGTTAATTATTACAAAACCATTATTTTTATTAAATTTAAACAGACACTAAAAACCTGAAATCTACGAAGGTTTGATTAAGAAATAGCAGGAACTGTTTTGCGATATTTTCTTAAATTGCGTTCCTTTAAATTAAATGAAATCAAATCAAGTTTAAACTAAACTAAATTACTCGATTTAAATTTATAGTTTTTTAACTAGACATTAGCTGGACTACTTCAAGATCTACCCAAAGGTTTACTTATTTGGATAAAATAAAAATCTCGAAGACATAACGATGGGTGTTTTCTCACATTACTTTATGAAAACCATTGGGCCAATCTGTATGCGAAAACTTTATTAAGTGAGGTTTAAAAAGACGATTTAGAGGATTTCATTTCTTTTGTTTAAACTAACTAACTCTGCTGAAAGACTTAATTTAGCGAATATTATCACAAAACAAAGAAACTTTTCTTTTGACTTAGCTCTGACTTTATTTATGTGATAATAAAAATACGATACTTATGAGCGCAGTAGGTGTCGAATATCAGACAAAGTTTTAATTTCAAAAAAAACTATGTTGCCACAAGTATTCATTCCGGAAAAGTTGAAGGAAGGGAGTCAATTTTTAGCACTTCAAAACTAACGATGGTAAAGTTTGTGATATTGCAAGATGTCAAAAGTGTAGAACAAGTAGAACAAGTAAAAAGGTAGAACAAGTTACTTTAATGATTGATTCATGATTGATTCGCGATTGATTCTAATACAATTTGCTACCAAATTATTTTCATGGGCGATTGGGTTTGGCTGGAGGACAGACAGAAAATATGAAGAAATTTTAAAAGCGGCATAAGAGTTCCTTAATAAACGGAAGCTTCGTTAATCTTGTTACATATTTTGTTCGTCATCTGGTGCATCTGTTTCTTGGACATTGTCCAATTTAGATGATAGAGCAGATGTCAAAGGGGGTCGATTTAAAATGTAATGGAAATATTAAGGCGCAAAAGTGGAATGATCGTAATCATGTTATTTGTATGATGCTAACATTTATTAGTTTTGTTGTTCGATCTAGTGAAATTGAACGTGAAAAAAAACGTAATGAAATCAATTTTAAAATTTTAAGTATTTTCTAAAGGAAAGACACTTTTAAAAAAGGGATTAAATACAATATTTTGTGAGAAATGAAAAGCGAAAGTTAGAAATCGATTTATTGAGGTTAGAGCTATAAAAAGGTATGATAGAGTATATAAAGGTATATAGAGTATGAACGTAATTATTTTCAAAATTTCATAGAAATTGAGAAGTTGAGAGAAAAATGAACACTGGAATATATTTTCATACAAGAGTCATGCGAAAAGTGTTCTATAAAACTCTGACGAATATGAGAAAGGATACGAAACACGAATGAGATTTTAATTTATAAAGAATCGATCGATCGATTGCTTCTTAAGTTAGCTTGTGCTTGTGTTGACCATTGATGGCTCCTGAATTTTTGAATGAGCTGCCGTCACGATGCGATCCAGTAATGATTAAGGCTGTCAAACACTTGAGTTTTGTATCGCAGACTTTGATACTTTCGTGATTCCTTAACATATATGTTTATCATATATTTATTAATTTATCAACATAATAATTTTGTTTGTATTATTAATTGTAAGTACATACATCGACACAGAACCACATACATCAATTGACGTCGAGTTACCTGGGAAAATTAGTCAGTCTTTAATTTCTTTAATTCAGTCTTTAATTTCTGCCTGGACTCAAGAGCATCAAATTATTTTCCGTTGGACTCGACTCAATACGTAGTTGTAATAGAATCTTCAAGTCCAGGAAGCACTCATCTTTTTTGACTACAAACAAAAAGGTGTGAGCTTCGTACCGAGCAAAACTCATATACGTCAAACTTGTAATTAATTGCTCAAGCGTTAGCAAAGCATGGTCGATAATTCAGGCTTAATTTTCAATTGCTAATTATTTTTTGATTTGAAATTATTAATTTATTTACTCTATAGTGCGTATATGTTACAAAATATCATTGTGGGCATGTCATTGGCTTGATCTTTCGTATTTGCGCCATAATTCACGACTGGAAATATTCGAATATTCATTTTGTTTTTTTTTCTGTGGTTATGAGTTTTTCGATAGCGTATGTATGATCTACGCTCATGTTTTGAGCTATAGGTTGATCTAAGGCAGAAAATTTGAGTAGGAAATTAATTACAGCTTTGAATTCACACTTTGAACTAAGAAATTGAATGAAAACGTTAAAAGAAATTCCTCTAGAGCTATGATTTCTACTAGGAAGATTCGTAAGCGCGGAAGATGTCTGTGTTTCTGTATATAATTATGATAAAAAAACATTGAGATCTGATTTCTTTCCATAGGAAACTCAGGAAATGATTCGAAGCCAAAGCATGTATACTTTTCATACCTGCCACTCCTCGTTTAATACGTTACATAAGAAAGAACCAAATAAATATTGTGCCACTCTTTTGGGTGTAGGGTGCAAAAATACATGAGATCAGCGAAATAAGATAAACCATTCTTAAGCCTGCAAAAAAAGAATAACGGCAGCAAAGCAGTCGCACTTAATCATAAGCAGACACAGAAAGAAAATAACCCTGAGGTTTTAATAAAGAAAAAAAACTATAAATTCATATCAGATAAGTACAGTCAGACCTATAAAAGTGCAGCCCATAAAATATTTCATTAATAGCTTCACTAATTATTAACCCTTCAGTTCCTCGTGTGTCTATAAGGAAGATTCTAGTATTTTTAAATAATAACTTGTATAATCCTCTATTTTTTCCAGTGTAGAACTTTTACCTGTTTGTGATATTTTTTACTCGTATCGTAATATTTTCTGTAATTTGTTGACACATCTAATGTGTCAACATAATCATCGTGTCTCTCAACTACGAGTATAATCATGCAATAATAAATGAAACGCTTAACAATAAAGGAAACGTAACATGATCATCATACTATCATCGGATCCACGAATCTCATAATGACAAAAAAGGCGGTGGGAATTCTCGAACTAAACGGAGTTATCAAACGAACGAGGTTTGAGTAAAAGAAATTAACACTTATAAAAAATGATGTGGGGGAAAAAGGATTCGGATGCTTTCTCACAAAATTCACCACTACTGATTTTCACCAGTCGATTAAACGAGCTCAATAAGAATTAGAAGAAGATACAGTCAGGTGCTCGCTTAGTGTTAAAGATATTATCGATAGATTTTTCTACGAATTTTGAGAGAGTCTTAATTTTGATGATTGATGCTGAAAATTGAAAATGCGTAAGAGTTCATTTAACAGCATATTTTTTCTATTTTGGGATTAATACATAATTTTTAAAGTACGCCTTACTTCAGAACTACAAATAACGTGATTAAGAAATATAATACGTGACGTGCCGTGGTCACGTTCTGCGATCAATGCGCCCGAACATGAAAGTGGCGATCATTTCCGGTAAAACGATGAGAACCATTCATTCAATCACTGACCAACGTTTTTTTCTCAAATTCAGTAAGATTTGTATGAAAGCAATGATTGAAAGGGTGTGTCCTATAAAATTCGTTTAGCCTAATGTTTGGATTAGAAGCAACAACAACAACAACAAACAGTACTGAAGAGTAGAATGGAAGTTTAGACCGGAACTTAACAGATGAATCAGATTCTTATCTTGTATTTATCTTAATCTTCTTCTTCTTTTCCTTCTTCTTATGCTTTGTTTCTCAATTTTTCGTCTCCTGTTAAGTCTTCTTCTTTGCCAAGAAATAGATGCTCTCATATTTATTGAGGTCATTAATCTCGCATGGACTTTCTTCGCTATGAACTTCCTGCGTAAATCGGTTTCTTCTTCTATAAGATTAAATATATTCATAATCAATGCATAGGAGCGTTCATTTGTATGCGCCACAGCAAATATATTCTTACTCTTTTTCTTCATCGCTATCCGTCGCTTGTCCGTTACTTTTATTGTTAACAGTTACTCATCATTATTCCATTAATCGGCATTATCATTATTTTCATCATCATCGTCATGGCCATTCAAAACAACAATAACAACAAAAAAGAAAGACCTATAATTATAAATATTTGTGTGTGCGTGTGTGTGTATTTGCGAGTGTGTGTGTGTGTGCGTGTGTGCTTATACGCATATGTGAGCCTGTAGAGCGTATTACTAAATTAATTATCAATCGACTAAATTAATATTCAGTCGACAATTTATCTACAAAATTGATAAAAATTTTGAGAAATTGAGAAATTGAGAAACATAATTATATTAAATACATTTGCATACATATACTCATACAATATCGTCGCAACAACAAATCAATGGGAGAAAGCAATGACTCAAACCTAAATTTCAAAAACAAAATTATTTTCTTTATAAAAACTAATTAAAAATTATTCTTATTCTCAATGGCAGTTATTTATTATTGTTATTATTAATGTTATCGAAGGTGTTCGTCTTTGTTGTTTTTGTTCTCGTCGTATTGGCATATTGGCAAACGCAATGCGATGGACATAATCATGGACGTAATGTAGCGAGGTTCATTCTTGTGTTTCACTACAGGTGTCGATACATCAAACCAATCTACCATTTTACCAGTATCATCAGCACCACCACCGCCATCAACACCAACATCACGTTGTGTGATGTGTGATGTGTGACGTCGGACACGATCGCATTAATTGCGTTTTGTTTCGTCATTTTTTGTCGTTTTCATTGCCTTTATTATTGTTATTATTATTATTATTATTATTATTATTATTATTATTATTATTATTATTATTATTATTATTGTTTTTGTTGTTGTTTTTATTGGTGGGGTGCTGCTTTAATTTGGTTTTGATGTAACCGACTGAACTTTTGCATTGTTGTTACTGCTATTGCTGTTGCGTTGTGTTGCTAGGATTATTTTCAGTGTTTTAATTGAATTTGTTATTATTAAAGTGATTGTTGTTGTTGTAATCGTTAATGTTTTAGCAATGGCTCCGATTGGCAGTCGTTGAATGTTGTTTCTTTAGCGGTCTATTAATTTTAGCAATGGGTTGCCTTGGTGTTGCAGCCTTGTTGTCTTAATTGCTGTTGTTGGTATTTTTGTTGTTGCAAAATTGTAGTTATTGTGGGTTGATTAACATTGCAAAAAAATTCGTAAAACCATCAACGGAAAAAACACAATTCTTTTTTACAGAGAATTCATATCTCTTGAAAACAAGAAAGTATGGGTTACTTTTTAGGGTTACTCAAGCGCACACCATCATCTTCGACTTATCTATTGATTTTGATATATACATAAGTGTATGTGAGCAGTATAAAAAACCATTGCAAAAACAACTACACTAGCACCAACACACCAATAAACATCTTAACTGATTTCGTACATTGGAGTTTTGGTCATCGGTTGGGGCACCGCATGGGTTGCGTTTAGGACACGCAACGCTGTAAAAGTGTTAAAGCACTTTTGGTGAAGGTAATTGTCTTTTCACAGTAAGCTTTTAAATAGAACAATATAATAATATTATAATTGATGACTATCAATATGATGCAGAGTCAACGAAACAAAAATATTTAATCGAAAGATTGAAGCGGTAAAACGTGAAGAAGAAGAACAGAAAACGGGGAGAGGAAACGAAACGACAGAAGAAGAAGGAGAAGAAGAACTAGGGCCCTGTGAATAACGTTGCCTCAAAAACAAGAAACTTTTCAGTTAACATTTATGCACATACCTCAATATGGTTTCTAGATATATTTAAATACATTTTATAACTGAAATTTGTGCATTTATCAAAACAAATATTATCTTGTATTGTTAATAAATATTAATAAATATGTTAATAAACATTATCTTATAATCAGACTGAATTACTCGATTCGAATCGAAAGACACTTGAGAACAGCTAAGGACAACAATCAGCGGCAGATTAGTTGACATCTCCAGCCGGAGGTGTTACAGTCGAAGAATTAATATGTCTGCGCGTACACATGCCCAGAATTTCCTCTGCTTAATGACCAAAACATTATTAGACTAGAATACTAAATCCGTTCATTCCATCCATTTTTATGGCTCAAACGTGAGGATGCCGTCTGAACTGGTCGAGCTGCGTGATCTGGTCTCTTAGTACTCTTCCTTCTTCTTCTTCCTCCACATCTTTTTTTTCATAACACCGTCCATGCGCTGCGAAGTGACAAATTTTGTTATTATTTTACGAGCAAGTAGCACTTACGTTACTTCACTTTTACTTCTGCTTTTTTGCTTCTCCTTTTTCTTCTTCTTCCACGTCTTGTTCTTAATAATATCCATTGTTATTCTGTAGCGGTGTGCATGCTAGTGTAAGATTACTATTAAGAGATCGACTCACCGTCATCGTCATCAAGCCGGCCACGGTCTCACCTGGCCGTCGTGCTGACTGACCGTCGTCTCTCAGTCATCCTGATTGAGGTCAGAACTGAGACTGATCATTTGCAACGACTCAGGCATTCTCAGGCTGCATCTCATCAGGTGCCATCAGTTGGTTTAGCCTTTCCTCATTTTAGGAAACACGAAACCTGTGAATTTCTTAAGAACGGCTATTTAAAAGACTGTTAGCGAGGCTGTCTCTCCCAACCAGACAGCCTGCCAACCGGGTTTATTCAGTTTCACAACCATCAGAATTCGGTTTGTATCTTAAAAGTCTTTTGAGCGCCGCATCCTGGAGAAGTCAGGTGTTTAATTGTTTCCGATTTTAGTAACATTTTTTCTTCAACGACTTCGCTCCCTTTTTTTCTTTTGATTGCGGTTAATTTTTGTCATCTGATCCTCGTAAGAATCAAGCAGCAGGAACGAACGGTTTAGCATGAATCTTGCCAATGATTTCAAAAGACTTAAAAATAAGGAAGAAATCCGAGAGACAATTTTATTTTGTATATAATTCTTCAATCGAATTTGTCAGATACATGAAACGCAATTATAATGAGATGCGCTCAAAGGCATGTCATTAATAAAATGTCTTTCATCACAAATTCTCCGAATATAAAGAAAATTTATGGAAATAAGGGTTTCCTCCCATATGTATTTTCCCCTTTGGCCATATTTTGTACGTCAATATTTTAAGAAAGTGCAAGTATTTTGTTGTTTCATCCATTTATTGTTCCCCTTCTTTGATTGAAATTGAGATTATTGTAAACCATTAGTACTCAGGGGCTCACTAGATGTTGATGTCAAGAACGTGTGGAGTATCAACCAGATCTCATCTGGTACCAATGAAAACAAAAAAGGGTTCGGTGATAAATAACGATGCTAGCAAAATGTCGAAATATTTTGAACTTTTCACCCAGAAATTTGTTCATTTTAATCTGTTTCGCCCAATCCAATGAGTATAAATCTAGATGAAGGTATCGCCCTTTTTTCAGCAGGACCAATTCGCTTGACGATGAGATCAAAAAAGTCACGTCAGAGGGTTGGAAAGCCCCTTGACAGTAGGGTTAACGTAGCGGTATTAAAAACATTTTGAAATATGTTCTCTTTTCTGAAGGATGTGAAGATAATCTTTCGGGTAGTCTTAATAAAAATTTTGCTACGAAAGTGCTTTCTTTTGTTTCGTTTGCAATGAAAATGTTTTCCTTCGTTAACATTTAATTTTGTGTTGAATTTCGTTTAAGCTTTGCCAAAAATCAAATAATAATTATTGAGTAGTATATAATGAAAATTATAATCCAACAAAATCTTTTTTAAGTCGTCGTAATTAAAAACAATTAATCATCACATCCAATTTAATAATAGACTATTTTATTGAATTACTGAAGAAATTCTCGAATCCTGTTTTCGTATTCCGCCAAAAATTAAAAGACGTTACAATTATAAATCAATTTCTCGAAAGAGAAGAATCGGGTTTCTTTTTCTGCTTCTTCTTCTTCTCCATCATCATAAATACTCTACTTTAGCTTGAGGAAGCGCAAACTATTCAATCTTCTGCTCTTGTTTTCCTCTTCTTCCTGATCCTGAATACCGGACACTGTCCATTGCATTAAATAAAAACGGAAATTAATTCTTTTCAATTCTTGACCATCAGACCCGTACGACCATAAAGGGGGCTCATCCCATTCATTGACCGCTGTCTTCAAAAAAATTCTACATTTGCGTTTCATTCTCCCGACATGCAACGTTGCGTCACTCACATTCGCATTCGTCTTTTCCTTCGATCTGATTTTAATATTTACAAAAGGATTCAAAATTTCTGTGTATACATATATCCTTTATATATTCACTGCCTCTCTCCCTTTCTTTCCCACTGAAAAGGGTCATTTATTGGTATCCTTTTAATGCTCTAATTTCATTTACTTTTTTTACTTGATCTTTTGTCATATTATTCAATCATTGTTGTTGTTGTTGTTGTTGCTCTATCTCTCTAGATGTCCCGCACACCGATTTTATTTTTTATCATAATTTTTTTATGGGATAAACAATCGTCGTCCTGGAGAAAGTTCTCACGCCGAGCTAGTTTTAAATTATCTGAAAGATGTTTTCCTTTAAGGATCACACACACGCATATATATATGAAGCCTCCTAGGCTCATTTGGCTAAATAAAACTCTCAAGAGAAATTAAGGCGCGTTAGAATATATATGTATGAAAGTCGTAGAATTGATAAAAAGCAACGAAAAAACTAACATTGTTCTTAATTTTATTAGTCTCGAGCTTTCGTTTTCATGAAGGTTTTGAGCTTTAGTAAGTCGAATCCTTAAATACTTCAATCTTAATAACACAAACTTTCATTTCAAATAAAAAGAAAAGCGAAAATGTTGGTTAAAAGTATTTAAGGAACTAGTTTTTTAGTTAAACCTTTTCTCACAAGGTGTGGTCCAGTGGCTGGTTTTTTTTTAAATAATTTTTCAAATAATTGAATTAAATAAAACGAGCTTCATTGAAATGTCTGTCTCTCCTAGCTCTGCTATGGCTTATACTTTTGATTTAATTTTAAAAGATATTTCCGATATTTTCCACCGAAATTTTTGTAAATTGAAATTCTGGTTCTCTACAAGAGCCGTCACATAACCAAAAGGCTGATCCAAGAATCGATCGATCCACTAATGTATCGTATGCTAATTTCTTTCGGAATAAATGCATTTATTTATTCTAATTATACGAATATTTTCAGATTTTCGTAAATAAAATTATTTTGTGATCTGACACTAATTATTTGTATTCCCGTCATTGTCAAAAATCTGTTCAAAAATATTCAACTATTTTTTGCAATATACAAAATTTGTTGCTTTTTTTATATTCTTTTTATTCGTGAATTACCGATTGTCCATCTTTATTTTCTCCCTGATATTACAATTCAATGAGAGATCCTTTCAAATGCAAAACATACTTCCATATTTTACGATATGCAAGTCTTTCAAATTGAAAAAGCGCCATTTTTGAATCAAAGAAAATATACACATAATTTTTTTCTGAAATACCGGTCTTTTTCTTTAATTTAAAATGGCATAAATGCTTGATTATTTTGATTAAAATTTATTCGGAAAATAAGTAGGATAAAACGAAAGCAACAACTGGAGCAAATTCACTACGAGCCGCGACGACTCATTCGTGAAGATATCAGTCGACTAGAAAACGAAGATGGCAGCCAACATCTTACGACATGAGAAGAAAAAGACCCTTTCTTTCAGAAAATACTCGCTGACCCTTAGCAACAGCTTTTGCATAAGTTTCCCATTACATTCTCGTCTGATCTCCTTCGGCAGGGAGATCACGTAAATAAACGTAAGGACAAGAATAACTGTCCGGTTCGCGAAGATCAAACAATCGGCTAAAACTTGAACGGCGTGTCAACGGGGCACTATTGCATACTGAACTCATAAATAAAATAAATGCAAAATGCAAATTAGAGAAGCTCAGAATTACTGCCATTACTGCTTCCTGACTGACTGACCCTTGGTCAAGTAATCAACTCAGCCCGGGGGCCGAGGGGTGATGAAGAAGAAGATCAGAAGCACCACAAGGAGAAATACGATCAAAAGCATTTTCAATTTAATTTTAATTTCGCTTGACCGTTGCCCATTTTCATTCAATTTAGGATATTATGAAACTTCTTCGCGAAGCTTCCGAACTTAGACTCAACATTTGATCGTTTGTAAAACCCGAACCAAGACCGGATTGAAGTTCGAGTTAAACTAAGATGAATGTGATGTCTGTGTCATCGAGGGAGAACATTTAGACGGTACTTTTGCTGATCTCGACTGATCTTTGAAATCCTCTAAGCTGCGCTCATTGTAATGATCGTCATTGCTTGGACCTTTAGCAGCCCGATGATCACCCGGTCACCCATTTGATCAATTCGTTCATGCAGTGACAGTGGTCAAGGGTTTGGACCGTCATGGTAATTAAATATTTCAGATCAACTCCTATTTTTTGGAAGTCTTTTATGGTCCGTGAAATTGTTGACCGCTTGTTTTCTGAATACTTAATAATAAATAAATAAGAATAAAAGGATCAACAATCACGAAGGGTTGAACTCATATTTCATATTTTATGTTTTTAGGATTATCCTGACCCGACTAATGCTAATAATCAACGTGTGAATTACAACGAGCATCTCGGGTTCAGTGAGTTTATTATATTAGTCTCTTGGCGGGACGTTTTAAAACGGTCTAGGAGAAAGGAAAGTCTTCGTTCTTGCGCAATGCGTTCGTGTGCTGAGAGAGAATTAGTAGTGAGAACTGAGAGAGTTGTTGGTGCATTAATTTAATCTTTGCGAACAAAAAATTAATATAACTTTTTAAAACTCCTGAAGAAAACATTTTCAGAAAAGGATTAGTTTCTGCTCGTGTGATCGATTTTTATCGTATTCGAACGGATAAATTTAATCATCGGTCGTCTCATGAAACGACCAACAATATTCTATTGAATCAATGGGTGAGAATCACCGCTTCAAATATTGATTATATCCATTTTTTATGAAAAACCTTTATCTGATTCTTTCGAATTCGTCTTCGAACCCCCCCCCCCCCCGCCTTCCGACATTCCTAATTCATTTCATCCTAACCACTTCATTCTATGTCTCACTTTTGTCCTTATTTCCACGATTTCTGAATCAATATTTGTGTTAAAGAAGAGGAAGAATGGACGAGTAAACTGAAACCAACCAAGGGACACTTCCAAACCCGAACCTTGATTCGTATTCTTCTACTCAAACGTGTGTACTACTATGCGTATCTATGTATGCATACATGCATGTATGTGTAACTTGTCTTCAATGACTTGTCTTCAATGTAAACTTGTCTTCAATTGCGACTTACTGCGGCTTCTTTTCGTTGGTTACACGACGGTAATAACAAACTTAGTAACCCAAGAGGATATTTGCAGCAGAACAGAAACTCGGTTCAACATCGATGGCTATCGAACGAAGGTGACTTTTGTAGAGCTATATTTCGGAAGAATAAGACGGAAGTAAATGTCATTCTTGGTTAGAAACGAGCCTGTCACCGACCGTGATAAATCGCTGTTGTCGTTGTTGTTGTTCTTGTTGTAGTTGTTGGTATTTTTCGTTTAATTTGGGGGGGGGGGAGAAGAAGGTGAAGGATTGTAATGTGGAATGTTGAAATGAATTTAGAGCATTATGATTTACATCCTGCGCCATAAACCTTTGTCTACCTTTCTTACTTCCTTTATGGATTCGTATTCATCAATCGTGCATGTTCATACCAGTCGCGCTAATTCGTAGGAGTTCATTATGTACCTATATGTATATGGACACATATGTATTAAAAAGGAATGACCACCAAGCCGAAATGAGTAAATATTGATTAAGTGAGAATTGAACAATTATCTGAAGAACCCTCAAGTAGTGCGAACCTTTTAAAGCCTATTTATGGAAAACTCCATTGCAATCTCGATGTTGCAAATGTTGCACGCTTGGTATTTCCTTGGTATGAAAGCTATGTCTAAAATTCAATTGTGCCCGTTTTCATCTTTGTAATGACATGAAACCTTCAAATTTTAAGTCCTGCTCTTGTTTTCATTTGATCGTGATCGCAGATTTGTGATAATGTGTGCCATATCCGGAAATAGCATTTGAATGCGGTAATCCTTTTCTTTTCCAAACTTGATCAGGAAATCGAATCGTTCCTTTCACAAGTTCAGCCACTTCCTGCATTGATGTGAATACATATATACATATGTACACACACACATATACATACATAAATATATTTAGGAAGTTGTTTACTGCGAGCACTTCAACGCACCGACGAATGCGCTTTAATCAGTTTGTGCCAACCAAACGCTCTAAAGGTGCTACAGCAACAATACAACAACAAATGCAACACCAATATTTATACTATAGGATAAATATTAGGAAATCACTCAAATCTGTGTCGATTGGCGAATGAAATAATCCACGAATCCGTGGATAGTCATTCATGAATCGTAAACAAAAGTTAGAGAGCTTGAAGGCAGAGACGGAGCCGGAGCCGGAGCCGGACTCAAACGTAGAGCCGTTAAAGTACACCGATGAATCTGGTACAATAACCGAAAGCAGCAATAACACGAACACGAATAAAACAAATCGCTTTCGTTTTCAATTACATTCGGTTGCTTTAAAAGGAATTAATAATTGCAACAGCAGCAAACAACAAAGCAACAACATCTTAAGTCATCAACGCTCAAGATTATCACGCAAATGTATTTTGTTGTCTGACGGACAATCCGATAAACCGTAGTGTATTAAACGAACGACCAATAATCTCAAGCCAGTCTTAAAGTTAAATCATTTTACGTCTCTTCCTCTCCCTCTCTCTCTCTCTCACTCGGTTTGATGTCATGATCGTTAGGGCAGTGGAAGATACCAATAATGTTTTTATGATACATATTCGAATTTGTGAAACTGAAAATCAGGAAATGCACCCACTGCCACGAGCTCAACGAGACGTTGCAACAACTTCCACTCTCAACATCATACAAGCGCATAAATTCGATTCGGTAATTAATTACGTGCAATTAAAAATTAATTTATAATATCTCGTATACCGGCAATAACAACAACAACAATAGTAGTTGTAAAAAAATCAAATAGTTCACAAAGAAACTAACACGCTAAAGAGGATCGAATCCAGCGCACGGAAAACGGTACAAGACTGAGCGATAAGATCGAGTGTCTGGCAGAGGCAAAAGCCCAAAACGGACGCAATTAAAGACATTTGGCAATTGGCAGCGATAATCGTGATACGCTCTTGTAACCAATTGAAACGTGCATGCGCAAGAGATTTGCAACAAAACATCGTAAACAGCACCCGCAACAACAACAGCCACAATTCCAGCAAGCGATTTTTAATAGTTCCATTTTGTAATATTTACACACACACACAAACAACAACAAAAGTAGCAATAGCGATATGTCAATAAGCACTAAGAAGAAATCGAGTGAAGCTTGTAATGATCGTTTTGAGGGTTGAAATTGATTTTCCCCAAAAGGGACTGAGTGGTAGAAGTAATCGGTTACCACCCTACAAAAAATACAGTAAAAAAATTAAATTTTTATTTGCGATACTTCCGCTGATTTTGGTGTCCATTTCGGTATTAGTTTTCCGAATTACTTAATCCGTTTTCATATTCGTCTCGAACAAAAAAAGGGTACCTAATCGGTATTAAATCACCCCACATCTGGTTCTCAAAAAATGCATCGAGAGTAAGCAGTACTTTTATTGGATTACTATAATTTTTTCTTAAAAAAGTACTTTATGATAAACTTTCTGAAAAACCCTGAAAAAGCAATTTTATCGACTCTAACTAATAAATTCATTTTCACTCCATTTACCAAATTCATTGCATCATTTCAATTGACTGGCTGTTCATGACCCCATGACCTTCCTTTGACCTCTCAATAGGCATTTGATTACTCTATTTCATGCAATTAAGAGCTAGAATCCGCAACAAATATTCCATCCAATAAGTCATCCTTTTAATCCGCTTAATAGGTCTAGAAATACGGATGACAGTCCAACAAATTCAAAAACAACACTAACAACAACAAAACCAGCAACATCAGTACTGAAGTACTCGTAGCTAATTCACCCCTAGAGCCGTTTGACACACCCTTAATTATTTGTATGTTTTTCAACATTCACCCGCACACTCAAACGTCATCGCAATCGCAACAGCATCAGCATCAATGCATGGGCGAGAGCTCCGAGGCAGGTAGAAAGGTAGCAGGAAGAATATCGGGCAGAGGGGAAAACTGACTTGCCTGTAATGCTAAACGTTCATGTTGCCGAAGCCAAAATCAGTCAAGAAATCAATAAAGGGGGCGAAAGGTTGGTTTCCATAAACCACCCTATTTCCTCCCTTCTTCTGATTGACATTTATTTGCCAAAACGAATTGCGCCCTTGCGTGTCAAATATTTGAATATCTTCCATATGTTTTTTTCTACTCCCTGAAGGATGTTCGCCTTCATTCGTAAACGATGGATTATTTCTAAAAATGTGTTTTAATTATCATCACTTGAACAATAACTAAAATATTTAAAACATCTTTCATAAAAACCGAATGTCTTTATCACAGTTTTTGATAAAATATCGTTGAAATCTAGCGAGTTTCGAAGACCACTAGAGTCAAAGTTTAAGTAATTTTTTAAATAAAGCTTTTTATATAGACTTCGGTTTTCAATTGAATCTCTTTTTGTTTCGCCCAATTTACGCGATCAACCCGCTCAGTAAAAAATACCACCCTTTCTTATTCCGATATGGTTTCGTTTTTATTGAGATTTGAGGGTGTCTCACGATGGTGTTGTAATTTTTCATCTGCTCATTTGGTTGCTGTTATTGATTTAAATACATCCACCCTCCATCATTGCCACACCCACAAAATTATATACCTGTCCAGATTGAAGGAAAAAAATCAAGCAATGACGTAACATTAAAACGCCGTCGAACGAATAAACATCTGCTAGCTGTTAAATATTCTTACGTCTGCACAATAACGAATAACGAATTAACGTTTCAACCACGTTTATCTTGGCACACGTTTCAACAACAACAAAATACACATCGACCGAGATAAACTTAACCGTTTGTTACACCTTTTCAGGTAATCAGTGGAGAACGTTTTAAACCTGAGGGTTCAGACTGTTGAAGCTGAAATCATGCATAGTTAGTTAGTCCTTCTTCTTCTTCTGCCTCTTCATCGATTTCTTTTATCGGCAAAAGCAAATTGAAAGGGCAAAAGAGCAATAACAAAATAAACAATAAAAAAGATATAGAGGCGCGTGCTTCTAAGACTGGTTGCAGTCATCTTCGCAGCGGCTGTTCCAAATATTCCATCAGAACGATTGAGTGGACCGATCTGTTGGGTTTTGGCGGTGAAGGAAGTGAAGGAAGAAAAAGAACAGGCCAAGTTGAACGCGTTCATTAAAATGTGTTGCTTTCAAAAAGAGTACAATCATCACTATCATCAACATCATCATCGTCACCATCTGCTTCAACGCGTCCACTTATCAAGGCCGTTATCAATTCAAAGGTGTTTCGAGCAATCAATTAGTCGGCTAAGTAGGAGCAATAGATGATTCAAAAAATATAAATCAAGAGCCAGAAGATCCTTTGGGTAGTTGCTAAGAAAAAAGAGCATAAAAGTCAATGAAGATTAGTCGAACCGAAATGAGTTAAGTTTTCTTGTGAAAATAATTATCCAAGGCTGTTTCGATATGCGTTCAATATACGTTGATTATTAACGTTTCTTTTGTTGATTGACTTCAATTTCATTTCATTCCGTCGCAACATCCAGCAGCCAAAATTCTTCAGCTGTTTACGATTTTATATTATTTTCGGCATCTTATCGCGTGCTCTGTGTTTCTACCTCTTCTCCTATCCTGCCACTCCCCTTCATTGGATCGAGAGTTTACCTTTGGTATCGACTTGTTTGGGCTCGTGACACGTGCTTACGCGAAATAGTCTTTTTATAAGAAAACCCAGCTTGCAGCTTTTCAAGGCGAACGGAACTGACTGAGACTCGATTTATGGATATTGTTATTGTGTTTTGCGGTTTTTGCTTTTGGTTGGAGTTTCTTGCACGAAGGGTAAAATTTAATGATGCAACGCTTTGTAGGCGCAACAGCAGCAGCAGCAGCAGCAGTAGCAACAACATTGGCAGTATCGTGAGGGATGTTATTGATGCAGTAGATGGCGCGTGATAGCTGTTTGTGATCTCGACAAGATGCATCCCTTCTTCATTTCTTTTGTTTCCTCATTGAGATCTTGGTAGATTGGTAGATTGCTTCGATGCCGTGTAGCAGTTGTTTCATGCACCTGCTGCGGCTGTCGTTTTGATACGACTTTACCATTAAGTAATAGACTTATTTTACTGTTTTTTGTTTTAATCGCCAGTATTCAAGCCTGCGAGGTATTTTTTTATATCGATGAATTAACAAAAAAATTACATTAAGCGAAAGAGATAAAAATTTTCTTAGTTTATTTTCTAATCGTTTTGTAAACGTCTTGCTTTGGCTTCCATAATACTAAAGTATATCGGTGGTCCCTAATGGGCATGCATTGTATTCGGCAATGATATATCAATATTTAATATTGGTTATCAAAATACTAAAATTTTAGCCGATGTTAATCGATAATTAATCCTTCTTATAAAAATTCTCGAAAATTTTCCTCAGGATCCGGATTGAGATCTCCTTGAGAGATGCGTCTGTCAATCCTCGGCAACGTTCAACATCCACCGCTAATAATCATTATCGTTTAGTCAGGTATTCGTTCAGTCTCTGCGGTAAAAGATGGAGAAAAGGAGCAGATCAGGGTAAAACAAATTAACGATACTCTTTATCGAATGAAGCATCACGCGCGAACATCTTTTTCGGAACAGCTGAACGCACGTGTCCTTTACCCCCCAAAACAACAAGTGGTGTATTCGATGTGTGAGCAATTTTCTTTATTCTCTCCGCATTTTCCGTCTCTTACTCGGAAATTGACTTTAGGTCGATTCAGGTCGTTTAGATTCAGGTCATGCCACATCCTGGTTTCCTACTCCCGATGTTGTTGTCGGTACGGTTCCTGTTGCTGCTAATGCCGTTGCCACTGGTTTGACTTTGACCCGTTCAGTTTTTTCGATTTTACTTCTTTACAATTTAAGATAAAATTTATTCTAACACTTTATGAATTGATGGTACGAGGTTTTTGGTTATTCCTATTGTTGTTATTGTTTTTATTATGACCCTTATTAGTGTTATCGCTGAAGAAGTTGTTGGTGCAACTGTTGTCTGGTATCTGCTGATGGTATCGCTCTTGATTCGCCCGTATTGAATTCGGCGCTTGTTATTTTCTAACCATTTTGTGTGTACTCGCATCGTCATTATTACTTTATGATAATCCATTCTCATTCTCATTTCGCTGATAAGCATATTGTTACCTCACTTCAATAACCAACGGCATCAACGGCACCAACATTTTCAAACACCAACCACCAGAAGTTTTATTTCGGGAAATTCATTCATTCATCTAATCTACCTCTTTTGTAGCCCCCACAAAAACACGTCTAATGGCAAACGCCTTTTCAAAGGTGATTCATCCCAGAACCAAGAAAATCTTCTCTAATCGTAGAAAAGCATTAAGCGCCTGTACCTCCTCTAGAGGTTTTTGAGGGTAACAAATGGAATATAGGATTATTTTACATTTTTATATAGTAATGTCATACGATCCACTATTGGATCCAATTTTGTCAGTCTTAAATTATCAGATAGAAATTATTGCTTTAACGCAGTTGTTCAGAAGTTACAGATGTAAAGGTACATTTTGAGGGACAATTCCGGTGGGGTATCTACCGATATGTCGACCAAAACGCAGACGGAATCATTAAATAATTTTCCTTATTTCATTTTTTCGATCATGTTTGTCTCAGTGATGTTTTAATTGATGTTTTCAATGCTTTAAACTCGCGACATTTTCCAAGCATGCGTCGCAACAGCCAGACCTCTTAAGGCGAGTGCAAATACCATGTATGTATATCATATAATTTCCCCCTTCTTCTTTCACTGAATGCCCAAACCACATGAACAACATATTCGACTGTTTCTGCAACGCTCTTTCAATTAAATTTTCATTTTGATAAAATTATATTGCCCACCCGGTTTTTTGTTGTTGTTTTTTGTTGAAGGAGGACATATTTTTTTCCTGAAAAATGTTAGTTAGGCGGAACGCTTCGAAGATTTTGTCAGCTGCTTCGAAAGGAGGTGATGATCACACGAAGAAATAAATAAGGAAAACAACAAAAAAACACTAATGGATGGTAAGAAACGACCTGCTAGATGTCCCGCCACGTTACTTGCACCGACATATCAACGTCATACATTCTGTTGGCGGTAACGTAATTCTGATAAAACGTTACAGTCCGTCTGTCTAACAGTTCCCGCTTGAGAAAGCCCGCCTATAAAACTAATTATTTTCCTAAAGAAGAACGATCGCGCGCGCGCGTACGTCTTCATTGAACACCTGAAGACGGGGTTGGTTTTGGTTACGAGGTGGCTTTTCTGTGCATGTGTTTATCAGGCTTTTTTTAACGTATTTTTTCGAACGTTACGCTTCGCTAAAATATTCCGATAAGCTGCTGTGGAGGCTTCTTCTTCTTATTCTTCATCAACATTCAACTAATTTAACATAACTGCCGTCGAAAATGTAGAAAAGTTTTTCAAACAAGATAAAAAAGAAAAACAAAATACACTTGGCCGATAAGAAAAGCTTGACTGGGAAAATTTAGTAGCGTAAATGCGGGTCGAAATAAAAACAAAGATTTAGCAAAAAGAAATTCAAGTAAAGCTTATCAGGAGTGGCCATAAAGGCACTAAAATATATCTATGTACTTGTAAGAGACGACATCAAAACACGGTGATTCATCGGGTAGGTTTCTTTTATGGTTTGGACTTTTTGGTAATGCGATTGGTTGGACACTTTTGTGTTAAGGCTTTCTTGTCCGGAACGCCATTGCAGATCGATCCTATTTCAATAAGAAATAAGTAGACGTTCAAAGGCAATAGTTTTTTGGTGATACTATTAAAATAGTAGTATAGTAGTAATTGGAGTCAGAGCTATCGGGGAGGTATTGCATATATTTGGGTTGCAGAAGATTGTCTGTTGGTCGGGGTGTGATTATAAGGAACGAATGATGGTCGAGATCAAGCAGGAAGCAGGATCAAACAGAATAACTTTCTGACAAAAAAGTGCAGACTGATCGTGCGGACGATCGTGCGTTGATCGGGAATGATTTCAATTTTGTGCTGTCGAGAGTCGAGCGTTTATTTATTACACAAAATAAAAAATAGAAAAAAATTTATAATGATCAATAATCGGCGTCAGCACGGTCTGCCATATTTACGTATCAATATTAGAATATGTTGACCATTTATTTAAGCAAATTATATTGTACGACTGCTAAGCCAGCCTTTAAATATATAACAGATATAATCGTATATCTTCAATCCAATTCATCTCGTGTGTGTGTGTCTGTGTGTGTGTGTGTGTTTACAGTCATGAATATTTTTCTCAGTAAGCGGTTAACGCATTTACGCTTTTTAAACTCAACGCATACTCGTTGATGGTTTTTATAGTATGCGTTTTAATGCGGTTTATTGCGGTGTACACGGTGGCAGTGGAAATATTTATCATTTGGTCTTAATCGTTAACGTCTTTTAAAAATTGTCTTCGGAGTATAGACTCCGTTGTACGCCGTGTTCTTCGATGAGACCTTCCTACCACAAGAGGGAATGGTTTTCCTTGCTGCTGCTGCTTCTTGTTCTTGTTGTTGTTCTTGTTTGCGCGGTTATTTGTTGCCTTATCGAGACTTACTCCATGCATAATCAACTATAGAATACGTTGCCAACAAAACATGAAATGGTGGAAATTTGTTACTTGTTGTTCGAGGATGAATATCGAAACTGATGGTAGTCGCGATGGTGATCGTGATGGTAATGACGACGAGATAGAAGAGGAGGAAAGAGTGACTGTAGACGGTATCAGTGATTATGACCATGCCGGTGACGGCTATAAAGACGACATCGACAATGGCGGCAACAGCGGCAGCAGTTCACAGTGACCATTGCATGATCATTAATTTTATTTTACTGAAATGAACGAATTATTATTCAGCAGCAGCAATATTTCTCTTTGGTAAAGTGTCAAATTTTCCCTTGATAATTTTAATCTATACAATTCCTTCTCTATTTTTGGAGTTATTGCTCTGCAGCTTTATCTTTCTAAATTATTTTTGCTGCAGCAATTCAGAGTTTTATCGTCGAAAACTCCAATGCATAAAATTTGTGGCGAGGTTAGAAACAATTGATTAAATTTATTTTTTGAAAGAAAATATTTAGAAAGCAAATATTGTTCCTATCTTAAAATATTTCCTTTGTTTCCTATGAATGATATTTTAGATAAAAGAAATAACTTTACGGCATCTTTAAGGCATCCTTCAAAAAGTGTTTTTTTACTATTATTTTTTTTGCTAACGAAATCAGATTGTGGCGACTTCAAAAAAGGAAAAACATTTTTATATAAATGTATAAATATATAGAAATATATTTATTATTGTTACTAGAACAACAACAACAGCAATGATATATCAATGATGTTTTTTCGATTGGATGCTAAGTAGAGTGAGATAGTGGGAGAGCGTGAGAGAGAAAGAGAGGAGAAGAAATGGAAATGAAAGGGCAAATATTTTATCAAGTATTAATGAAAATTATATTTGCGGTGCAGCAAAACATAATTCCGTCTTGATTTAAGAGCTAAGTTCTAACGCTTTCAAAATTTTGACTAATTGAGTAGAATCAATCACGCTTTCAGATTCAAACGACGAAGCATCAGTATCATTCTCAATTATTCTCAAATATTCAATTATTCAATCGATTAATTACCCTAATTATTTCAATGATTTGCTTCAATTTTATCATAATTGAGATCGAAAAGGAGTAAATTCATTAAGAAAGCTGTCTCCATTCGATATTGGAAAATATTAAAAATACAAAAATAGGGGAATGTTTCGCCCTTATTTTGGTGGCGGCGCTTGTGGCTAAAGGAAAAATAGTCTTAACATATTGATTTGACTTGTTGTTAATTTCTTTATTAGCTGAAATAGTTTTCTTTTTAAAAACATTAATCAATTTCAGGTATATAAAAATTTAATAATCAATTTCAAATATAACAAACTTAAGTTAGATAAATTTAAGTTATAGTTAAAGTTAAATTTAAACTTAAATCTAAGTTAAAGTTAAGTTTAATTTATTTAATTTATAAGTTAATTTATTTATTTAATAACATCTATAATCGTGATCATCACAACAATAACATGATGTCTCTCGTGGTCCTTTCGCAAATCAAAATTTCTCTACTTTGTTCGCGATATTTTTTAAATAATGAACGAAGATTTTCTTCAAGGCGACAGTTTGTCGATAGTGCTAGTGTTGGATAGTGTTCACACGCCATTTAGCTGTAGTTCTTCATTACCAACTTCACGATCCATTAGCAAATATTGAGAAAACTCGTATCCATTTGTATCTCGTTAACCTCCGATTGTTTCAGCTCGTTACAAATTATTTCGACTCTGAATATTTCTCTCATAAAGTTAACTTTTCACGTGGCGTCGATGAAGCAAAAGACTTATCATGAAATTATTTGCTTAGTCTTTCAATGGCTGAATAAGATTTGGGGCGTTTTAGGGTAAAATAGCATTTCACTTCAAATTGATAAGTCTGTTGTACCATTTCCATTTGCTGCAGATAGAAGAAATGCATTACAAGCCGCATTGCCACACACTTATCGGGACCGCATCATTCTGAAATTTTGCATATGAAGTAGTCGCATTAAGGAAAATAACCATCTGATTTTATATCTCTGATTTTGCCAATTCAAGCAATCCTAAATACAAACCCAAATTTCTACGAGTCTTGAGTTATGCAAGATGCGTGCGGGATACGAACCTCACAACCAGTCAAAATAAATCATCTCTGACCATTTCCGACTGATCGAAAGTTTTTGCGAATATATTATTTGTTTTATTCCCTAAAGTTCTTACTTAATGGAAATTTGTTGCTTGACATTACACGTAAGCATATTAGATTATTTTATTATTTTATATTTTATTTTTTCACATATATTTTTGAAATATGTTTCAGAAAATATTCAGAAATATAATCATTACTTCTGTAAAACACAGATCGTGTGATCTTGGAGAACCTAACGTAAACGCATCAAAATGATTGATCCAATAAAATATTTTCACAGGAAAGAGTTATGCATTAAGTTTATGACGATTTATGATGATCAGGATTTACCAGAAAACTAAAGTGTCAAAACTGAAACACCGTCAAATGAACTGTAAGCGATTATAAATAAAATGTATTAAATGTTCAAAAAGCATCGAACAAGTATAATATTTTTTAAATTTTCTCATCCTGCTATTTTTAAACAAATAAAACAAACGTAAGTCTGACAAAATTTAATTTTGTTTAATCCCAATTAAAATCAAAAACCTTTCCGAATTTAATATTGTTATTCATTTTATATTTTAAATATTTTACCTTTTTTTAGAGTAGCAGTTTAATTTTATTCAGAATCATATTGAATTCAACAAATTAAACTTCTATAGAATCTTTTTTAAAAAATATGCTGTATGAAAAAAAATTTTTTTTTTGTTATTGTTATTGCTTCATTGTTATTTATTTATGGCAAAGAACTCTCTTTCTCAAAAGTCTTCATGTTTTATTGCACAAACTCTAACGCACGGAGCACTTGCGGGGAAGTGAAACTCGCTACAAACACGTTTTCGTGTGTTGTTTTTTTCTTTTAAAAAAATGAGCAAGAATTTCCTGGCTTGAGACGATCACTTTGAGTATGCGCGCGCGTGCGCCCATCCACATACTTTTCACTGATGCCCACCACGAGACCACGATCGACGCGACAGGTTAGACTCGACTGATTTGAGTAATCATCTACAAATACTAAATAAAGAGTTCCTGACTTCTGATAGTGTTCTCCGACTAAACAACAACTCAGTCAATCAACCAACTATCAAACCAACCCATTTGTCCATTCTCATCCATCGATCCATCCATGCAATTCATCCATACATTCACCCCATTCAAACCTACATCAATGGTAGAAGAGAAGCAACATATTAAGAGAGATATATTAAGAGAATTAGGAAAAAGGGAGATGCAGCCAACAAAATTTTTAAGAGAGTGCAAAGCAGTTGGGAATAAAATTGAGAAAGACAAACCGATGGCAAAACCGGAGTAAAAATATATGCGTTTGTGTGTGTTGTGTCTCTCATAATAGAGTGATAGAGAGGAGAAATATCACGAGCAAGAGATGCAAAATACAAACACATGCATCACTGGTTCCACCTAGGGTCAGATAAATATAATTGCCTTGAAGATAAACTAAAAACCAAACAAGAGAAAAGAAAAATAGAACTATAAGATTTTATTACAATATATTTACTTTCACACATACACCCACACAAATATACGACATATGCTAGAATTGTTGAGTAGGAGACCACCCCCAACAGAAGGGGGTAACTCTTCTGGGATATTGATTTAATGAGGAACCTGAAGAAGGAGAATCCTGCATTCTCGCTTCCCACCAGATGTATCTTTATCGATTCGTATTTAAAAGCAATGGGAATAATTTTAGAGAAATGGAAGATTCTTGTATTTTTTGTTGCCAGTATACGAATTGATGGCGAAATCGTTATTCTTTTTGTTGTTGATTTTTATGACAGAACACACAATATAAATATACACAATATATTTTCTTGCGACCTTTGGGGGTTCGGTTTTATATCAGACAACATCTAGAGGGAATGAAACGTATAGGGCTTGCGCATGACTATTGCAGGTTTTAAATATATGAGTGTTTTCATTTTTGCATTAAATCAGTTTCATTTTAGAGATACATATTGTAAGATTTAGATAGAGAAAAAACTAAAATAATGTTCAAATACGACAGCAGAAAAAGAGATTGCTAATAAATGACCCCATATTGCTTAGACGGGAATACCCATATTGCCAGATACGTTAGAAAAGGAAGGAAAGAAAATCACAAAGATTTATTATGGGTAGATTGCAAATGTAGCCATACATGGAAAGTTACGTTATCCGTGTATCCACAAATAACGTATTTCTCAGTCTATTTCAGTCCTCGAGGTGTCGTCTTTTTGTTGCTACGAATGAAAAAATTAACAAAGAGCGCTAGAGTTAGTTAGCATTTTAATTTTTAATATTGAAATCAAAATTTTCACAAATGCGAGAAATAATAAAATATACTACATAATAACAAACTGCTCTCTTATGAAATTAATAAACCATTTTTTATGTGAGTTGTTCTCTCTTCATTAACTTTTGTCTTAGGACCCACAAAATCGAAAGATTTCTTTCATTCCAGTGGAACTGACTAGAAGACGAATGAATGTGATCTAAGGCCTTCTTGGGTTTATATTGTCAAAATATCACCACCGAGATTTTATTTAATTTTGTTTACACTTTTTGCGCTAATTAAGATAAAACTGGTAACAAAGTCCACAAGCCATGTTTTGTGGTCCGGCGCATTACTGCCAATTTTATTATCTGCCGCCAAAACCAGCAATTTTAATTCGAAACAAGCCAACCAACAGTACATTTTATTTGGTGTAAATGGAAAAAACGGAAAGAATAGTATTCGAATATTATTCATTCATAATACTATAAAAAACTTTTATGTAGTCTCGATGGTACCTTCTCATCAACTTCGCTGCCCGCACGTCCCGAAAATTGTTCTGTATTTTAGAGTTGTCAGCTTAAGAAAAAGACGAAAATAATGACACGCATGGAGGAAGCATTGTATGTTGTTTAGTGGGTATGTTTCAAGACCATGAACGTTAAAACACGATGTAAAATGTACAAATAATTGTGAGAATAAATTCGTTCGCTTTTGCTTTTTTCCTTTGTTTGCGCGCGCGTAAGTGTGTGTGCGTGTGCGTGTGTGTGTGTGTGTGTTCTTCTCTGCTTCTTTGCGGTCAAACTCTTGCAATGAAAGTGTTATACGATGCGGAATTGCACGAAAGAATTTATGCGATATTTGTAATTAAATGACTCGGGTGGATTTTGATTAATGAAGTATGAAGTTTTTAAAATAATTCACTGGAGCCTCTGAATGAAACTGGAAGCTTCTCAAGAAGGCTGACGATTTGTGGAGGAGGCTTAAAGCTTTCCTTACGGAGGGTTAAACGATTCTTTAAACAAAACTATAAATTTCCGACGGAGGTTAAATAGAAGCTGATCATATCATTAATCTTATAGCTCCTCCATTTAATAGTCAGGGTTATTTTTGGATGTCTTGAATTAATTTTTTATTCATAGGCTTGACTTCCATGAGACTGAATATTTACGGATATTTACCGCGGATTATTATGGTTGACTACATTTTTATGGCTGGTGCCGCCGGTCGGTATGTCGGCGAATATTAAACAGGCGCGCAAACGCAGACTAGACAGACAGTCTTATGTGATACATTTTAACGAGTCTAACTGCAAATTGTGATTTTGGACTGTCTCTCATTCAGTAATGGCTGGATGTTTTTTCCGCTATGATTTCAGACAAATTTTTCACTTCCACCAAAAACAGAAAGACAGACAATTTTTATATAATTTATTCGGGCGAGACATAAAACTGACCCCAGACAGACAGAGATAAAATTAAATTCGAGATGAGATCCGAATAGATTCGCAGATTAAAAGAAAAGATACAGTTTCCAAATCTTCTTTTAGTTTTTATTTTCCTGAAATCTATGACTAATTATTTTGCGGCGAACGAGATGAACAACAATATAATATAGAGAGAATGACTTTTGAACATCGGTATCACAGTTAACCGTTATGTACCATTTCCTATCGATAAGCAAAAGTAAAGAGCGAATGAAAAAGCAATAATAACCCCGAAAATCACAACAATAACAACAACAAATTAAGGTGTGTGTGCTAAAGTATAAAGTATAAAGTATAAATAATCTCTAGCTCGAGGAAGTATTCTTAAAAATCATAAAATTTTGGGTTGATTTTATTGTGTATCCATTTAGGAAAGTTTTTAATCTTTATATTTTTTCTTTTAAATGCGATAAATATTTCTCATTTCGCAAATCAAACATTCCGTTTATTATATTTGATTAACGCTTAGTAGAGGAGGCGTAAGAGAACGTGAGCCTTTTAGCATGACCAAAATATAACCTTGTTTTAGAGATGACGCGTTAACACGTAACGCGTCTCAGACGTAACGACGATCAAAAAAAGGACTATAGTTAAAGTCCCAAAAGTTATTTGAAATTAACATTCATTTATATGAAATCCAATTCGGGATAATTAACTACTTTTATAGAAACGACTGCACTTGAATGATTTTCTATCCAAAGAAAAACAGTTTTCCATTAAAAACCGCATATTTAATACATAAGATGTAGTTATTCCAGCAGTAGTCTTTTTTATAAGATAGCAATGGTGATAATCTTCTGCTCAACATTCTTCACGAAATTAATAACCTTTCACAAACTTACGAAATATCCAAACTAATTGTTTACTTCTGATTATTGTGCACCGCTTACAAAAACCTTAAAGTGCATCCAATACAAAAAATTCCCCATCGGAAGGTCATTTACTTCGACGACGATTGTGGCGTCATTACGGATATAAAAAGCAGGAGGAAATCTGTGTTCACCACTTTTTTCAGATATTTATCGTAACCTTGTGTAACCTTTCAACCGATTTGAATTGATACGTGTTTTCTGTCAATTGTGTTTCGATCAAAGAATTTCAAAATTCATTTGGCTAAGTAGCAAGAATATGCTCTCGTATTCGTATTTGTTTCAATAATATCAATTGATATCAATATGTAAGGAGTATTCCGAAAATATTAAACATATGCAACAAAATTCGGGTAGTCTTCAAAATTGGCTCTTTGTCAACGTTGCAACTTCATAATTAAATGTGCAAATATATGACGTGCTAGTAAGAGTACGAGTTGTTTTTTTCCGGTCGTTTGATATTTTGTGTGGCAATGAGTATAAATCAATAAATACACACACGCGTCGCATCAGGGGAATACGATCGTGAGAAAATGAGTCACGTTCAATTAAAAAACGTGAAATAATTTCGTTTAACTATAAGTCTTTTTCAACAATTTCATTAAACTGAAACAATTGAAAGAAACTTGAATGTTTGCGGTGTAAGATCATTGAGCGATTTTACTTTCTAGAAACCTAGAAACACATAATGTATCCATCACAGGCACGTGTCGATCATTTGTTGCTGTAGCGCACTATGACGTTTATAAAATTTGGGTTAGCAGTTTATTTGATTTGATCGCATAATTAAGAAATTATTGTGAAAAATTAATTTCTCTTACACTTTTGTTTGTGAATATTTCTAAATTTTTGTATAAATAGAAGGAACAAAAACAAAATAAGAAGGAGGGCAAGACTCAAACATACATCTCAGAACTTTGTAGCCCTTGAGGAATTTATTGCAAAGGGTTGAGAGAATAATTACATAATGTTATATTAAAACATTAAAATTAGTTATTACATAAAACCAGAATCTGATTAGAATTTAGATTATATTTCCGTGAACGAAGGGGTTCTTCTACATATTAGCGAATATTTCCAAATGCAATTAAATACGCATATGCATGTGCATGCATATATGTATAATCTATCTATAAGAACGTCTATTGAAGTGATGTCTACCAAACATAGACGCGTTTCACAACAAAAAACCGAACAATCAAAACTGTTACAACAACAATCACAAATACAACAATAAAAATAAAAGCAGCAAAGAGAAAATCCAAACCGAATGAAATGGCCTCTTTGCATCTTTTGAGCGCATACACACAATATTGATTTTGTTCATTCGTCTAAGATCCCAGCAGAGCCTTTTCGTATGTATGATATCGTATAAACACGACAAGGTTTCGTAACGTAAGGGTAGTAAACATTAACATGATATGGTGGGGTGTGTTGTAGTAGTGTTGGCTGGTGGCGATGGCGGGTGACAGCAGAAGATTTCATCAAGCTAAAGTTACACACGCACACACACATGCACGTACAGTGACATACGTACACATGCACACACACTTCTACGAATACGTACATATTCTTTTCCACCCCCCAAATCATGTCTAAGACACAAGTGTGTTCAATCACAATACTCGTAAGGACGATACCAGCAGAAAAGCACCAAAACGAACAATAACAGCAATATTATTCAACTGCAACACAAAACCTTTATTTCATTGTACATCGAGAGTGTACCACCCTCAACGGCACCAGAACTGCCATCACCGTCACTAGAACCATCCCCACCAACACTGACATACACTCCATTATATCTTATTGGTTTAAGAGAGTAGTGGAAACATTTAGAATTTTCCTTGGATAGAACCAAAGTCACAAAAGATACAGGCAGAAAAATCATGATTGAAAAAACGAGCGTGAAAAAAATGTTATAGATTTTTTTTCTTAGAAGTAGAAAATCCAATTAGAAAGGAGAAAAGAAAAGAAGGAAAACAAATCAACATTTCACCTGTCATTCTGTCAAAAACAAACAGACACAAACATGTAGAAGGAAAGCTATTTGATGGACGCATTTGTTTAAGCAAAAATAAAAAAAGGGAAAAAAATAGAAAAAGAATGTATTCATATTCAAATTTCAAGAAGCGTTTTAATAACGCTGTCATCAGAAGAAAGTTTATCTACAAGAATTATATAACGAATTTGGAAGCCGGAAAATACCGCCGACGTAACAACCCCAATAGTGCAACCCATAGACCGGACTGCGTCGAAGAATTTTGAAATAGTTCTTTTTTTATTTTCGCTGCAACAATAAATTTTCGATAATACACCCCCCACCCCCGCCCTCTCCAAAAGGCTGCCGTAATTGTGTTGGGGAATGAGAGTGGAATAAAGGACAATACAATCACATCTACTCACATATTTGTATTGTGGAGGAAAATATATTGCGCACTCTTCGTACGAATGCCATAGATTGTTCTTCGTATATCCTACAGATTGTTTTTACATCCAACACGTAAAAAGGTAGGTTTTACGAGAAGAGAAATGTGATTTTGTTTAAGAAATTCATTACGCTCTAATTTGGGATACAGATCTCTGCATCCCAAGCCTGGACTAAAAGGCGACGGGTGTACAGCGGGTTTTTTTCTGACCACAATTGAAGTCCTTGTACATCAAACAGCAGTGTTCATTTACCGTCGTCAGGTAACCGTGGTAACAATGGTTAAATAAATTAACTGGCAATGACAAACGAAAGAATAAAGCAAAGCATATGCTAGTGAAAACACATATGGAGATATGTTGTGACGGGCATATTGATAGGGTGATAGGATTTACTACAGCATGTATATAAGAAGCACAAAAGGCGTCTTTGAAAAAAAGATAAAAAAGGTGGTACAAATACGCACCACTTGAAATAGAGGAATCTCAGATTTATTTGATGCCATACATCACTACGAAGTAAATACATCACAAATATCTATGTGTTTTATCCACTTGGCATCTCCATTCCGCCCTCTGCTCGCCATCTGATCACGTTTAGATAATTGTGTGTATAAAACCTTCAACATTTGCACGAGTTCAATAAATGTGATTGGGTTGTTTTCGAGGGTTTGTGAAACTCTTCCCATAATATTGTGCGCTTATAATATCTGCCAACGAATCAACCAACCACCCACCAAATACGATTTAGCAAACGGCTTCTAGTTTCGATTTCAAAAACACCCTGAGGTGATTACAAATTATTTCTCTTACGACATTCTGAGAAATGTCGTAAGAGAAAGATGGCGTGCGTTCTAAAAGTGCACGATTATTTTGACGTCTCTTGTAGACTGCTTAGACAAGTTTATTGTGTATTTTTACTATGGCTTAAGATAAATGTTGGCTTAAAAAATATAATTATTTAGAATTTATGGTTTTCAGTTTTTTTAAAGAATCCTGACTTCTCAAAATTGAATGAAAGGCTTGCAAGACCTATCAATTAGAAACTAAACTAAACATTTTCATTTATGCTCGGTAAATTATAATGAAAGCCAATTATCATACGATCCCGGTTTAGTTTGTTAATATACGTATTTATTATCACCGATTTCTTTAACACGATCAACATCATTACTCTATTGTTGTTTGTTTATATTTCGGAGGAAGTATTTCTTTTAGTTTACCTAGAGATATCTCGCTAGATAAAAGCATTCTGCTTTATTCGGGAAATAAACTAAATAGCGATATTTCTCAAGGTGACATTAGAAAAAAAGGGATTGACCGCATAAGCATGGTCATTTGTCATTCGCCAGACCACCAAAACTAGCCAAGCGTAACGAATCTACTTCGTCTGCCGGGTTTTGAGGGTTTTCATCTACAAAACGAAACTCACCGCGATCAAAGTATTGTATTGTATTGATTACTGTTGTTGTTGTTGATCTTCGTCTTCTTCTTATTGCTCTCTTTGTTGTTGTATTCCATGAAGATCATTTGGATCGTTAGTTCAACTCGTGGCACGAGGCGGAGCAAAACAAACAAAAGATCAAGCAATCCAGTAAGCGCAGCTAACGATCAGTTGTTATTCGGTAAGCAATGCTGCTTCGCTCGAACTACACGATCGTGCTATTTATAGATTTTCTCCGTCCATCGAATGCTACTTCTTGTCGCTACTGTTGCTACTTCTGTCGCCTTCGAAGCATTGCTTCTTTACTTATTCTTTCATTTCGTCTTTGAATTTTACTTAAACGTTCGACGTTACCCAGGTTTTGTGTATGTGTGTATATAACTGTGTGTGTTGGTATATGAGCGCGATAAATCAATTTATTGACTAACTCGGGAATGAGTACTTCTGCTACGTCTTCCACCATCTTTAGTAGATTCTTCATCTTATTTTCAAAATTCCGGAGCGGCCATTAATAAGTATTTCATGTAAGGCGTTTCTCCTTCTATTCACCTTCTTTTTTATTATATATTTTAACTCCCTTCTAATGCTATTGCATACCAGCGAAAACTGGTATACTGTTTTTACCATATTGGAGCTGTTCCTATGGTCACACGGATCTTGAAGGCGAAGACACTGAAATAGCATTTGCTTGAGAAGACAGAATGCTAAATGAAATATGCTAATGAAATTCATGTGAATTCGACCGTAAGCATTGCCATTTGAAAGAATATCCATTAATCAGAATGGGCTATATTTTATCATTATTACTTCTGGGGTATTTCCAGAATGAGAAGCACAAGGAAATGTTATCTCCATGTTTGCAAGATACAAGAAGTTTTCCTACCATCATTATCGTCACCATCATTACCCACATTATCATCAGTTCAAATAATTTTGGACATGTTTAGTTTTTATTGATAAACTTCTCTTTCCGACAAGCGGTGCGATCTCGATAGATCTTTTATAGCGTTTAATTTTCTTTAAAATTCGCTAAACGGAATATTGACTAATTTGTGCCAAAGAGTTGTTTAATAAAATGTCATGTTTAATAAAATGTTGGCCAAATCATGACGACGCGGTACATATGGCTCTTAAAGGTAAACGAAAAAAATCGTAAATAATTTCAAATGGAAACCATCAAAACAAACGTCTCAATATAAGGAAAAAAAATCAAAAAAGACATCGAAACTGTTGGAAAACATCATTTAATATGCAATGCACATCTTTCACGAGAAATCTTTTTAATGATTTGTTATTGTTTTGATTTTGACTTGAGTTTTTGCTTTCAACATAACCTTAAACCTGCAAATTTATCTGGCCACTTAATATCGAAATAACTGGGTTAAACGAAACTGTCTCTCTCCCTCTATCTTCTTCGTATCAATCTATCTATGCCTAACTAACTGGCGAGTTATCGTGTCGTTACTGCTGCTTCTGTTTCTCTTCGTGGTGTTGTTGTTGTTGTTGAACACATTGTCGCATTTATCAGCTATGCGACATTGGATTTAAAAGCAAACCAAATAAAATCGTCAAATATACACCACACAAGATTCTATTTTCCCCCTGCCCGGGTGCTGTTTGCGCGTTGTCTGCCCTCTGCCCACCCGCTATCTTCCCCCTATGCTTTTCCTCTGATCGATCGCTGCAATAAAAAAAAATTTTCATTCCAAGGCCACGTAGTAGATTCAAAGGACGACGAAGAATAAAAGAAAACGTAAAAACGTATCAAGTAAGATTGTCGACTATCGTTACAGAGGGAAACCCGAGCTCGCGATGACAGCAAACGTTTCTCACGCGATCCCGCGGTGATCAAACGCGACAGTGAGGTAGCGGCAGCAGCAATTGTCATTTCGCCTATCAAACACATTCGTTATGAGAAAGTAAAAATCTTCAAAAGGCATCAGAAAACTTGAACATAAAAACAAAAATTCTATATATCAGACTACACATGAATTACGAATACGAATTGTAATTTTTCTTCACCAATATTTCAATTTATAGAATGGTGTGGGGCTTGGTTTACTCTGATTTCTATCGAATCATTCACTCGATGGTATGACACTGGATATGACTCGATAATACGTATAACGACTTGCCACCTAATGAAACTGAATTACAAATATGTGTGGTAAGGCAGGTCTTAATAAATTAAAACTATAATAAACTGCATATATATCTTAAATTTCTTCATGCGAGGCTTTGGCTATATTAACTGGATATAATACCAATCTTCGATACTAATACTCGTTATAATATCAAGCTTCATTAGGTGATAAGTCGTTATACGAGTATACCGTCGAGTGGATGATTCGATAGAAATCAGAGTAAACCAAGCCCCAAACCATTTCACATTTAAAACGAATCAGTCATACCTTTATTTATTTATTTATTTATTTATTTATACACTAAATGTATAAACACTTTCACTTGAATTTCAAAGTAATGTGGTATTTTTTTAAGTAGTGTAGTTTACTTCTTCAACAACAACAATCATCTAATAGAATGAATAAACGTACTGTTTTCAAAATAACTTCTATATTAAAAGCAGTTTGCACGAGTCTTATACGTTTTCAGCACAATATTCTTTCCACATTTTTATGCTTTTATGCTTTTTATGCTTTTAGTTCATCGAACTTTTCTGAAATTGAAACTATGAAATATTGTTTTTGCTGTTGCTGCTCCTGCTATTGCTGCTCATTGAGAGCAATCTATAGATGACCATATAACCATCATAAGCCGTAATAGTGGTGATGTGGTCAGTAGAAAAACAAGGAGTGCTTCAAAAGAAAAGTACATAGTTAAGACCCAAAACAGGTGGCGACTGCCTCCGGAAATTACCAAGGCTGCCTTCAGATATAAATATTATGATATAGGAAGATATTCTATTCGAGCAAAAAATAATTTAAAAGTCTCAAAAAGGTTTCCAGTTTAGAAATATTTTTGCTCACACATTCATAACTTATACGATAAAACTAAAGAACAAAGAGCAAATGATATCTAAAGATATCGATAGGTTTTTTCTTCACGAAATTTTATGATAGAGATATTAAGTTTTGAAGGTTTTTTACTTACCGAACGTAGACTGGATTCTATTTTGATACATGGCATGATATAATTGGCAAATTCGTATTTATCACCACCGTCATTCTCATAATCCTGTGATATAATTTCACTAAAAAATTGATAAGTTTGAGCTTATAACAAATTTCCGATATTCGATAAATTTCCCTCTCGTTAACCATAAACCACAACGTCATTTCAAATTAAGAGAAAATCTACGCTTTATGCTATAAACACATCCAAGGCGGCGTAGGGTTTTACAGCTGACAAGTGTCAAAATTTACATTGCGCTTATGGGAATCGAGAGAGAAAATAATGCCGCTGAGAGAATATTTGCCAGCGGCGAAATAAGCCGTAGCCAGCTACGATCTATTTCTATTCTGGCGATGTTTGTAGCCGTGCTCTCTCTCTCACATGAGTAAACGTCACTTCGTTTCGGTTGGGAATCTAATTTTTTCGGCGGCTTTCTACGCCGATGTTTTGTGCAAACGCTAAGAGAAGAGAGTAAAAACTTGTATCACGGCAAAAAATCGCCTTGGATGTGTTTCAGGCATTAATGAATCGCGTAGCCTCAACACGCACTCGTGAATGTATTTTCCCAAAGTTTACTTAAATTATCGATTTACACACTTATGGCATGACACTAAACGAATGTCATTACTATTACGACACTTTCCGATTGACAACATCGGGTTGGATAGTGAGCGATAGATTCAATGCGAAAGAACTGATAAAAAGAGACAGATGTAGCTTCGCAAGTGTCATATTATTGAATAGTTTCTAAGTTTTTGTTAAACGACAAAATATACCTTCGATCAAATTCGTTGATTTTGTAAAAGAACAAAAAAATTCTAAAATTGACACACGCAAAAACACAGAGCTTTTTAATAGAATAACGTTAAAAGTTTTCATGGTAGCATAACCCATGATCCCGTTACATAAAACTACATTGATAAGAAACACCTGCCCACGGGTCTCAAATGTTCATTACTGAAAAAATGCTGGTCTCTGCATAAAATATAGAACTCTCCCTCACTGGCTCTCGCGGAAATTTTGCTTTGGTACTGAAAAGAATCATTAAACTTGAAGAGCGTACCTCGTTCCTCTTTACATTAGCCAGACCTTAATTTAATAACTCTCTTATAATACAATTTTTCGTTTGCACTATTCAATATGATTTATAATTTAATATTTTTAAGGAGTACTTAAGTATATTAAATTCTTAAGTGCTGAGTGATGATTATGTTGATGATGTATAAAAACTTTTTTCCCCCGATTAACTTAAAATTAAATTGTAATACAAGTTTTTTCGTATAATTCAGCGTTTTCATTATGTTAGGCATTCTCTTCATTATGTTAGGGTTTGCTGTTGGGACCATGGTCTCCAATGGTCATACTCCTCAAAATCAATTCGTTTTATTTATCCTATATATCTGTTTTTTATGCTAGAAAGAGATACAAAATCACCAACATTTTGGTTTCAAAGATATCAAAATAGCACAGACTTTTATGGGAATTGAGAAAAAATAAAAGCCCGCGTTGTCAATTTTCTATTTTGGCGTGGTTGCTGGTCTTGCTATTCCTTTCTTCTATAATTGGATTCATACCAGAATTCACAAATTTATTTTTTCTCTCTCTTTAAAAGCTCCTCTCTCTTTCTCTCTGTATACAGAAAATAAACCAAGAAAGGTATAACCCACACATAAAACAATAGATTTATAGGTCGTGTAAAGAGAGAGAGAGAGATAAAAAAAGAGAGAGAGAACAAGAAGCAGTAAAACCAAGAGGAAATAATTAACAAAGAGCGCATACGTGCTCACTTAGCGCTCATTTATAACGATTTGCAGAGATAGAGCAAAACACAATAAAGCATTCCAAACCATGCAAAGGCATTCGACCAGACCCACTCTTAAACTCACACGCGCGCACATGACAGAACACAAATTCACATGCTTGTTCAATTATATTCTGGATATTTGTCCCGTGGCACAGAAGCATCGCAGGGAACGAATGAAAGCTCAATCACGAGAGATTAAATGCTGCCTCCTAATTGGTAAATCACACAGATGCAAGATACTTTTTCTCGCTACTACATGCGCGCTGCTTTGTATAAACGATGCGCATTTTCCTGTGGAGTTGGACACACATTCAGTGGAAGAGACGGACGACTACATTACTATGAACTGTTTCCGCTGCAGTCGTTCGACGAGATTATTTCTCCTTTTGTAGCAAATGAAGGAGAAAAGGCAGGGAAAGTCATGGTACCACGGTGGCCACTCTACGTTACCATCAGTAACCCATCGAGACCCAAAATAAGATTGTTTTGTTTTGGTCTCTGATGATTACCCGGATGGATTATATTTGTCTCTTTTTTTCCGGTGCGCTGCAGCTTGGTCGGGTTTGATTGGGAGACTGCCGTGGCCCGATACGAGAGATCGACTTGTACCTGGTACTCCATATCATCCTGACTCATTTGATTCGCAAGAAAATTGTATTATAGATGTTGGCGTTATTGTTGGTATTGTTATTGTTGATGATGATGATGTTAAAAAATGTATACGAATGAAGCATCAGACTACATAATTCGTGCGAATCGTCGTCCTTGTCTTACTCAAGCGACAGGATAGCCATGCGCGTCGAAAGCATACTTCGTTATAATGCTAAGATTCAAACAGCCATCTATCTACCTTCAGGATTTAAGCCACTTTATTAACTGTCCATAGAGGAGGTCCGTAGAAGAAGAAAACATTAATCATGACCAGTTTTTGTCATACCATCAACAACTATCACGACGATGATATGGTGGTGGTGAAGTTGTCGAGGTGAAAACTCCTGCTTCGGGGTTTTTTCACGTTCACGTACTTCGTCGGGCCCGAAGACTGACTAACTGACTCTAGCTAGGACCGAATTCGCAATTTTCACGTATGCGTAGCTCACCCACTACGCACACAAAACACACACACACGCGCTCACACATTCACACACACACACAAAAACACATGCACACCCGGCTTACAAGCACGCATACCCAAGCATGCTCCCCTGACCTGCTGTTGCCGTTGGCACTACTGCTGCTAACGTTGTTGAAGACAACTGATTTCATTCAGGTAATTGTTGCACCAAGTTCATTATGAAGATTGAAACATAGAGGGGACTGTTTGTGGGTGCGGCATCTTATTATTCTGATACTTTGTGATAAGCTTTGTTTGTCTGTTGGTTCGGCGTATCTTAGTAACAATATCCATCCCCAAAACTCAAGTGGGTTGCGTTCGTATCTTCCGCTTGTCTGTTGTTATTCTGCTGTTGTTTTGTTGGCGTCTTCTTGTCGTTGCTATTGTTGTTTGCAGCATGAATAAAAATCAAAACGAAATCGATAACAAAGTCGTCTGGAATATTGTAAATTGCTGAATTTTCTATAAAAAGAAATTAAAATTGAAGGTTATTTTTGGTTTAAAACTACAAAATAAATTATTAAAGAAATATATTTGCTAAGCCAGAAGAATTAATTAAATGATATTTATGTTGCTACCTGAAAAGCAACAAATTTTTGTTTGAATGTTTATTCAAAAAACACAGAAAAATATTGATGAAAACGTGATGCTCACAAATTTATTTTCTTAATGAATTTATTTTCGTACTTTTCACGAAATCTTGAAGTTAGCTTTATTATATGAATATACTATACGTTATTACCTATATTTATAGTAAATATTATAGTGTATCACCTAATCGATCCATGGATAAATAAACAAATTAAAATTGTCTCGCCGCGTTTCTAACGCAAGTAAAAGAAAAGACAAGACCTATAAAAAGTCAATATATCGCCGTTATACGGTATGACAATATCCAAAGGATTGGCATAATGGAAATGGTGTTCAATAAGAAATACAAACAATTTAATCAGTTCAAAGTAAATCCGATACAGACATCACGCTGGTACACTCGTACGTGGCGTACCTTATCTTCTGCTCTGTTTTTTTTTCGGTTTCAGTGTACAGTATATTCGTTATATTGGTCTGAGACGATATTTGTAAAGGTTTTTAATTGATTATTTTGTTGCAATGTCGTTTACGATGATTGAATGCGCTGCAATTATACGTCAATCACCTCGTGTGTGTACATTCTCTTTAGTTAGCGGAGAAATCCTTTGATCTTGTATAGAACTACCCGGCACTGAAAGATTATGAATATAATACAAGCCGTACGTTTGCAAGACGGTCATTGGTATATATTGTGTTAACGCACCTTGACAACAACAATGGAATGGAATAAGAACCGATAAGGAGTCGATAAAAAATTCGAATCTTTGAAGCTTGTAATGAGAGAAAGCTGAGATGGGTCTATACGACTGCATATAGTCTAAAAGCGGCCGCACAATCGTTTTCAATTGTTTTTGCTTAATTTAGATGGACTAAGTGTATTTATTAATTGTGAAATAAAATTTAACTCATTTCGCAACGAAGGTTTTTTCATCATAATTATAAGAAATATCATTGAACGTAACTAAAGTGCTTGAGTTGAATCGCACTATGATTTAACAGATAAGAAATATATAAAACTTAATCCATCCATGTTGAGTTTCTACAGAAATATGTCGACTTACCCATAGTAGTAATGGTTCGTGACAGAAATACTCGTCATACTCGATTAAATGTTTAATTCAAAAGTAATCAGAATATATTCTAAAGAAAAGGTTCACAAAATGTCATTTGATACCTTGAAGCGTTCCCAAATTGTATGACGTAACACCAAGTACAAAATGCACATCTAAAGCATCGAAGGGCATTTCGAAAGCTACTAAATTCAGATTAAAATCTTCTAATTGCCCATAGGGTTTTTATATACATCTCGTTACAAATATATGTTTAAACCATTACCAAAGACTTTGAGGTGACGGTTTATCTCTAGAGCAGATGTCATTCTTACGATCAACAATGAATTCGTCCGTGGATATAAATTTGTTAGTACGAATATGTTTGATGGTTGATTAGGTGACGTCACTGAGCTAGTGACCAAATTGTTTACTGAGCTGAATAGAAATTCTTACCGGACTAATGAACTTCCCGTGTGGCATTTGGTGCACAGGTACCTCTCTCATTTCCGATTTCCGGTAATGGGATCGAATGACATCAAACCTCAAACTCATAAGTACAAATAAATGCCCACTAGGAAAAAAGTTTTCATACGTTGAGGCTTCATTAAAAAGAATCGTCAATGACTAGTTAATCTATGAAACAGTTGGAGGGCATAGAACGGTTTTTCCAACGGCGGTTATTTTTTATGTTGTCAGTATGTCAGTGTGTGATACCACGAGATTAAGTCAGTATAAATTAGTTATTTAAAAATTCGAAAATTGAGCACTCTTATCGGGTTCTCGTTCGCTGTTTAATCCATAATTGTTATTTTGCGGCACTCCTTAAAATCGAATACGGATCCCAGAAGCGACTCGTGGCTTATGACAATGTAATGTACGGTAACATTTTCCTACAGGGTGGAGTTGTATCCAGCACCTCAAGTAACACCCGAAAGAAATTTAGGAAAAGTGAAGAAAGGGGATTAATAAACAACGCTTTGTCCCAATGAATTCCGCACGGTAAAACTTTATTCTTGATGGATTGAATGATCGGACATCGTCCTTCTACACAACTCCTGCTTTTGCTTACTAAAAAATTCGTATTCGTAATTATTCGTTCTCTAATCGAAGGGGGTCCCTTAAAGGACTAAGGATTGCACATTAAGGGTAAGGAACCTTGCAGTAAAAGTAGAATGTATAAGCGTAATTTGAAACTTACTAATGTGACTTCACGGATGCTTGAAGGATGAGAATGTGAACGACGACGACGACGTCCTATACGGTATTTCACTTTTTCATAATTTGTCTCGATTTTTCGACCTGTCTTTTCTTCCGTTATTTCAGTCTCTTTAATGTCTCTGAAGGAAATGAAGAAGAGAAGTATGGGACACAACTGTCAGGACGACAGGTGCATCGGATGATGATCAAGAAGACGTATGGGCACTCTACCTTCCCATTGTGATCATACTGCAAGCATTGAGGATAAAAACTATTTCTCCTGTTTATGAAGATACGAAACAGAGTTTAGCATTTGAATTGTGCGATCAATGCTTTTGTTTGTCATTGCGGTCAATGGTTTTGTTGAAGCAGTAGCACGTTGATGAGAAAGAGAGAGAGAAAGGAAGAGAGTTCACCATCCTGCGTAATGAACAATTTCTTTCTCTCATCCTCTCCATTTGAATACGATCATTACTGACTGATCTCTCTGAAGTAAAAGTCAATGAACTATGAAATTGTATAGTCGGTAACCGTTACACAAGGAAGGAAGAAGAAGCAGTTTGTTAGAAGAAATGACGACCGTGCTAGGTTTTTGGATTGAATAGAAGAACGAACAATTATGTCATGGAGGCTGTAGAATGATCAAAACTTTTCGAACATCGGACATTTCATCGACGATCATCATGACAGTTGTTTATACAATAAAAACAAATATATGCCAACTGTCTCCGAAAAATTGTTTGTACTTATGAATCACTTCCCGCCAAGCTTAAGCTTATCACTATTTATCCATCGCACAAATTGTCAAACAATGGCTTAAAAAACCCGCTTAGGAAAATATATAAAAACGTAGTTAATGATAATTAGCGCATAAATAAAGATAAGGCATAAGATAAAGATCGAGGAATATCCAGACGTTATGAGCTTTTTATTAAGCTTTAATTGATTTCTGAAGGCTCTAGGTGGTCCCTCAAGGGCAATTTAAAGGATTTTCCTTTCTTCTTTGCGTAAATTATTTCAAAATTTATAGGATTTTATTCATAATGAAATTCAGAGCTTTTGAAGCCTACATCCAGACTCTGATGTAATGCGTCACGTCATTTACGCATCTTTCTATTAAAAAATATCTTCTATGAATCTAAATGAAAGAAAACAATTTTAAAGAAAAATTGCATCCGGAACTAAAAAACTACAAAATACGTCATTCAAAAGTATAACATAAAAGATGCCGGCGCACCTTTAACGAATGCTAATTGTTTCCATCCGGACAATATTCAGCTCGCCCGGTCATCTGTCGGTCGGTCGTTTCAATATTCTTTCAAGCCAAATATTAAATAACACGACCTACCCACATTTTCGTGTGAAGCATTATGAAACATTGACAAACGCTCCAAATAACAATAACGGAAATAAAGACATCAAAGATGCCACCAAAAAATAAAAAAAAAAAAACGAAACAAAAAAGAGAAAAAATAATCATAAGCACAGTACTCCCATTCGAGATGTTCTCACTTTAAAAGGTAATTATGTTGCACATTTAAAAATGAGCTTGTTTAAAAAAATTAATTGAGGTTTTTACGATATCATAACTTAGTGATATACCTGATTTTGTTTTGTTTTGGTGTCAGTATCAAAGTCAATGCGTTGGTCGTTACCAAATACGTATGAAGCACGTGTTACACGTTTTTCATAAAACGAGGAAAGTAGCTGAGAAATCAACTATCCCAAATATCCTGATGGAGTCTACATAACGGAAGACCTACAAGAGAGGTATACGCGAGTTGGTGATCTTATCCAGGAAATTCTTGCTTGATAGAAATAATTAAGAGCAATTATAACGGCCATCTCTTTAGTTAGTCTTCTCATTTCCAGAATTACCAGACGGTGAAATTGATCACCAAAAAATATTAATAAATTCTTATATGTGTGACCTTCAGCAATTTTTCATTAGAGATTTTCTCGGGCAATTGATGGCTAACATGCACTAGACGTAATACGATGTTATGAAATAAATGAAAACGATGGAAAGAGATTTATTTACTGACCGTCCTTTTAATGTTGCGAATAGTCATGACAACTATCCTGTAATTCCAAAAAAGTACGATAAGATTTAGAATACTCACAAAAATTAACGGTGTGAAGTTAGCACACGGCAAATTCGGCCACTCAGCACACGGCAAATTGAACGAATTCGCCGTCATGCTCGCTCTGATTTTGTGGTGAAAACATGACGAAATTAACCATCGAGTAGGTGAATTTAAAATATTTTTTGATAATTCAACAACTAAATAAACTATCCAAACCATATCTTTTTTTATTTGGGATGAAAATTGAGCACGACAGATTAATGTATTACCGACTGATTCAGAATTAATATTATCGGACTTATGGATCAAACGGTAGAAAAATTACTAATGCTGATCTAATTTTTTTCATTAAAAATATATAAATATAAATATAATAATTATAAATACAAATATATATATTTATATAAAAAATATAAATATATAAAAATGTATAAATAAGCGAAATAAAAATCAAAGTGAAAATTAGTCTTGCTTTATACTCTCGGAGATCCTGCTCTAAAAGTTTTTATTATTGGTGTTTATCAGCAAAAACCGAGGATATTCATTAATCAAAAAAGTTTTTGTTTCTCTCCGTCTGACATTATATGGTTGCGTATGAATAATAACTAAAAGTTAGCTTCTTCGAATAATTTGGTGCTGTTGTCTTTGTTATGTAGTTTTGCGGAATTTTACAAAGTTTGTACAATTTCGAGGATGTCTAATTTAACTGTACATATTCTTTATATATAGCCTCTTACAACTAAACTCTTTCATTACATAACAGTATTATTAACTTATTAGAAAATGAAAACTAAATATAGGAAATTATATACTTTCATAAAGAAGCGAATATTGCCAGCGACATCTATTCCACAACAAAATTTGATTCACTAGATGTCGCCACAAATTGTAGTCATAGCAAAATTAATTTTTGAACATATCCCACAACCTTCGACATCGTGGTGGATGTGGACATATAATGATATTATGCGGCGAACTGCATTATTAAGTGAAGAAAAGTCAAAAGCTATTAGTCAAATCAAATAAAATTTAAGCTACATAACACATCTTTCAATTTATTCAGGACATTTCTACGATTAATTTGAGACCTCTCCGATCAAATTTCTATCGACTCGATTTGAGAGGTCGAAGGTTAAATATCTATAAAAGCTGCAAATATCATTTAAGCTAAATGAGATCTATTTTAATTAATTCTCGACATCCTCGCGAACATTGTGAGACCACTTCCATCAAATACTGATTGACTGGCGGCGGAACATTTGACAAGTGACTACAACAACATTAATTAATTGTTATTAATAATTTGCTGTTAGAACAACAAATGTAATTTTTTTCTATGTAGTTTTCTATGTAATCTAAGTTTCTATGTTTTCTATGAATTTTTTTCTATGTAATCTAATAATCTATGGAATTTCTATGTATTTTTTCTATGTTAATTTTTCCCTATGTAATTTTTTTCTATGTAATTTTTGTTCTATGTTATTTTCTATGTTGTAACATAATGCTATCTTTGTTGTAACATAATGCTCTTTAAATATTACGAGCTTGTATCCGTCCATGCCTTTAAGTGACTACAACAACATTTGTTGTTAATTTGTTATTAATAATTTGCTGTTAGAACAACAAATGTAATTTTTTCTATGTTTTCTATGTTTTCTAATTTTTCTATGTATCCTAAGTTTCTATGTTTTCTAATTTTTCTATGTTATCTAAGTTTCTATGTTTTCTAATTTTCCTATGTTATCTAAGTTTCTATGTTTTCTAATTTTTCTATGTTATCTAAGTTTCTATGTTTTCTACTTTTTCTATGTTATCTAAGTTTCTATGTTTTCTAATTTTTCTATGTTATCTAAGTTTCTATGTTTTCTAATTTTTCTATGTAATCTAAGTTTCTATGTAATGTTTCTATGTACTTTTCTATGTAATTTTCGGTGTAATCTAATAATCTATGAAATTTCTATCTATGTTTCTATGTACTTTTTCCTATGTAATTTTCCATGTAATCTAAGTTTCTATGTTTTTATGTAATTTTTTCCTATGCAATTTTCTATGTAAAAATATTAGTGAAAAATTAAAGGGATTAATTAGCCGTAGCTGATGTTAGTTATTCATGTATTGTTGTTGTTATCGTAGTTACTACAATCAAAACAAGTAAAACATGTATTTATTTTATTTTAAAAAATTATATTTATTCTTTAACTAAAATAGAAAATGGAAGAGAGTGACGAGGCAAAGGAAGGCACTTGATACAAGCTCAACGTTGCAAAGTAATAATATCGTAACTCCTCGTAGTTATATAACGAATATATTCATTTATAAACAGACATTATACAAATTTGTTAACTAGTTTTTTTGTTTAGAAATCTATGTTGTAACATAATGCTCTTTAAATATTACGAGCTTGTATCCATCCATGCCTTTTTGACTAAAACCAGAAATGATTTCAAAAGACAGGTAGTGATTCTTGACTGGCGGCGGAACATTTGACAAGTGACTACATCCGCTGTTAGAACAACAAATGTAAAGGTGGTAAAAATGCAAAAAGGCAAAAAATATGAGATGGTATTCACCATTAAATTGAAATATCTCAAATCGAGTCGATAGAAATTTGATGGAAGTGGTCTCAAAATGTTCGTGAGGATTTCGAGAATTAACTAAAATAGATCTCATTTATCTTAAATGATATTTGCAGCTTTTATGGAGATTTAACTTCGACATATGATATGAGATGATATTCACCATTAAATTAAAATATCTCAAATCGAGTCGATAGAAATTTGATGGAAGTGGTCTCAAAATGTTCGTGAGGATGTCGAGAATTAACTAAAATAGATCTCATTTAGCTTAAATTATATTTGCAGCTTTTATAGAGATTTAACTTCGACCTATGATATGAGATGATATTCACAATTAAATTGAAATATCTCAAATCGAGTCGATAGAAATTTGATGGAAGTGGTCTCAAAATGTTCGTGAGGATGTCGAGAATTAATTAAAATAGATCTCATTTAGCTTAAATTATATTTGCAGCTTTTATAGAGATTTAACTTCGACCTATGATATGAGATGATATTCACAATTAAATTGAAATATCTCAAATCGAGTCGATAGAAATTTGATGGGAGAGGTCTTAAATTAATCGTAGAAATGTCCTGAATAAATTGAAAGATGTGTTATGTAGCTTAAATTTTATTTGATTTGACTAATAGCTTTTGACTTTTCTTCACTTAATAATGCAGTTCGCCGCATAATATCATTATATGTTGATTTAGGGAATCACTTCTTGAATTGACAGTATATCCACCACGATGTCGAAGGTTGTGGGATATGCTCAAAAATTAATTTTGCTATGACTACAATTTGTGGCGACATCTAGTGAATCAAATTTTGTTGTGGAATAGATGTCGCTGGCAATATTCGCTTCTTTATGAAAGTATATAATTTCCTATATTTAGTTTTCATTTTCTATAAGTTAATAATACTGTTATGTAATGAAAGAGTTTAGTTGTAAGAGGCTATATATAAAGAATATGTACAGTTAAATTAGACATCCTCGAAATTGTACAAACTTTGTAAAATTCCGCAAAACTACATAACAAAGACAACAGCACCAAATTATTCGAAGAAGCTAACTTTTAGTTATTATTCATACGCAACCATATAATGTCAGACGGAGAGAAACAAAAACTTTTTTGATTAATGAATATCCTCGGTTTTTGCTGATAAACACCAATAATAAAAACTTTTAGAGCAGGATCTCCGAGAGTATAAAGCAAGACTAATTTTCACTTTGATTTTTATTTCGCTTATTTATACATTTTTATATATTTATATTTTTTATATAAATATATATATTTGTATTTATAATTATTATATTTATATTTATATATTTTTAATGAAAAAAATTAGATCAGCATCAGTAATTTTTCTACCGTTTGATTCATAAGTTCGATAATATTAATTCTCAATCAGTCGGTAATACATTAATCTGTCGCGCTCAATTTTCATCCCAAATAAAGAAAGATATGGTTTAGATACTTTATTTAGTTGTTGAATTATCAAAAAGTATTTTAAATTCACCTACTCGATGGTTAATTTCGTCATGTTTTCACCATAAAATCAGAGCGAGCATGACGGCCAATTCGTCCAATTTGCCGTGTGCTGAGTGGCCGAATTTGCCGTGTGCTAACTTCACACCGGTACAAAAATTGTCACCAAGCTTGTATTCTGAGAAGAACCAATTTTTTAGGTCTTTTAACGAAATGTTTTAAAAAATATCGCTTAGTGTTTTGCTCAAAAATTTTGCTTTATTAAAAAACACCCATTGGTCAGTTTTCGCTAGAAAGACTAAATTGACAACAACAGGTTTCGGTTTTTTCGTCTTAATAAATTACGCGCTCATACCGCAAGATCAACCGGGTCGAAATCAACATAAATTCGATGCAAATACGGTGGCGGTATTGCTTCAGTTGCGTCAGTTGGTGCTGGAGCTGGTGCTGATGAAACACTGGCGGCTTATCAGTCATCGTATTGCGATCTACAGAGCTCGCTTGTTCTTCACTCGATCGATCGGTCGATCCATCGATCATTATGAATATTGATGATCGTTGCAGGGAGTTACGTTGAAATTATTTACCATTTTGCTTTAATACACTATTTGAAACGATTTCAATAGAAATAATCACTTTACTCGCCGAAGTATTGAAAGTGGTTGAGTTTTGTCAACTCAAAAAAATCGGCAAAGAACGAGAAATGGTATAGGAGGAGAGAGAGATAGAAAGGGGGAGGGCAGCTGGGGAAAGACAAAACTGTTCAAAAAACCAAATTCAAGTGAAATCATTACGAAATTCATTAAATAATCAGCCTTAAAAAATTATACTATTATTTATATACATATAGAGATACCGTTTCAAGTGTAATCAAAACGATCGAGCCATCGGGGGTACGTCAGTGCTGAAACTTTTGCTGACGTATGCAAATCGGGTTAACCTGAATCAACAAACTAGACTGTTCGCTTACGAACTATTTGCACACGTAGAAACACGCACAGTATGAATTAATTCACAACCGCAAATACATTCACAGAATTTTATATGAAAATAATAAGAGAAAAATAAACAAGTAAGGAAATAAAATTAAACTCTTTAGAATAAGAGACTGATTTCTACATTATTTTTGTGTTATTTATTTTTCTTGTGTTTTCTCGTCTCAAAATTTGTCGTCTTGCTTTTTTCTTGAATTAAATTGGCATCAGGTTCAATGAATAGAGATAATTTATGCTTGCAAGTGTTTTTCTGTCGCTTACAACCCCTTTGGGTGTTAATGATATAAGAAAATAAACATCAACAACAGCATATTACATTCAAAAAATCAAAATATTCTTCATCAAAATATTTTCCTTCATTGCATTAAAATAATTGTTAATTTAATTTTAAGAGAAAGAGATCATCTCGATATCATTACGATTCATGAATAAAAGTTATAATGTCCTACACATAGCCTATCCACCCTTCAAGAATGTCCGTCACGGTAGTCGAGGTCATGACATCCAAATTAAAATTCTTTTACATATTTTTTTGAATTTGTTTTGGGTATCCTTTTCTGTGTCTTTTCCTGTCAAAATAACCAATTTCTCGGAAAATTTATGAATCTCGGAAATGAGGTTCGTGTCATTTGACCTTTTCTCATCACATATCGAATTGGATGGCACCGATCCAGTAGGAATACCACCGATAATTATTCCGGAATAACTACCGGAGCCAAAGAAATAAACGAAAATAAAATACTTATGAAAAAGAGGAAAAAAGGACGGGAAATGTGACAACATGAAAAAAGTAAAAGTAACAAAAACCACAAAACAATCTTGTTTTAAATGTAAACTGAATGAAAGACATAGTCATTGGTCGGTCAGGCTTAGGTAATTTCCAACCGGGAATTGTTGTTTATGCATTTCATGCATTTATTATCAATACACGCACTTAAGAATTACATCACTGTAAAGGACATTATCTCAGGAAGTAGCAATGTGCTCCTAGCCGTTTGGCTTCCTAAAGATTGTTTACTGAGTTTTGAGAGAAAAAACCTTTATGAAGACGTTTTACCCTCAACCAATTATGTGAAGATATAGACACATACAGAAAGTGACGTAATCAATCCGATCTTTGACGCAGACAGAGCGTGATATAATCATTTTTGATGCATCGTTTGCTGTCGCCGTCTCTAAATCGATGGGATCGATAACCAAAAGAATCGTCCCTTCAAAAAATCGTCCCCAAAATTATTCTCTTCTTCTTTAGTTTATTTAAGTTAACATTTATGTGATTAGTGTATACTGGCTTTTTGTTATCTTTTTATATGTAAACATGTCAAACAATTTATGGTAAGGGTAAAACTTGGTTCAAATGTGGTCAAAAATGTCAAAAAAAAAATAAAGTCTAATTTCCTGTCATTTACTTCAAATCCGAAAATTGTGAATAATAATATTATTCGTCAGTTTAACCTCCTACCGAAGAACTAGCAAGAGAAACAAGTATTTAACCGATTTCGGGAGTTTGGATCAAGTTTGATCAAGCTTAAGTTTGGAGTCTATATCTCCTTTACTTTACATATTAGAAAGATGGGTCTCATTTGTCTTTTTACCCTACATTCGAAGGGTAAAGAGTAAATTCATTTAAGCATCCTTTTGTAACGCATTAAATGGAAAATTATATTTATGGAAAAAATATATATGTATATTTTATATATAGAGTTTAATGAGCCCTGATTTGATTTAGCCATACTGATGTCTGATTGTATGATTTGTCTGTCTCTTAAAATCGCGACCACTTGAGAACGATTAGGGAAATCATTATCATCACGAATATCCTCTGCCTTTCTAGACTAATTGATACAAAGTGCATGAGCTTTTAATCACGATTTTAAGTGTTAATTATGTGGCTTAAACGGAATTTTTGGAGATCCTGAGTAATATCTCTACCCAATTCTGAATTTGATCTCGAAGTGAAAAAATCGTTAGGATTCTTATTAGTTAATAAACCTATTTAGTGTTGGTTCTGTGCTGTTCAACGTTTTTATCGCCTAGTCGGTTGGTTGGCTGGTTGAATGATCGGTTGACTGATCGTTGTTTATGGCCTGGGTGTTAGTTTCACACCAAAGTTTCTTGAATTTGGATCAGAATTTGCATTGGATTCAGGTAGTCGTGGGAAATGTCAGATTAATTTCAATTTAATTATGTTATCAGTTACATACTGTTGTCACTCACCCTTGTGGGGTGAGTATTAGTGATAGTAACTCTTGTTTTTGTTTTATCGTTGTACCCATTGTTGGTTTTTTATAATTCCGTTGTTTTTCTAAAATTTCAAGATATCAACGCGTAAATGAAAAGTTTATACAAAATATAAAAATGCGTTTGGTTTGTATTTTTAGATTTTTTTTTCTAAAATTTATCTTTAATGTTTGGTGGTGATTTATTGGTATGAACACATAATGTGGTTCAATTAAATTCAGGGCGGTGTCCGTTTTAATCGTTCTTTGCATTTTAATTTCAAGAAAAACTAATGCAATTTGCATAAAGACGAAACCACTCTTATGTTTTTTATATTTATAAGTATGTGTGTATATGTGTATGCGTATGTATGCATGTGTTCCTATCATGCACGCAATAAACTTAGTCGAATTCTTGGAAATAATGTAATCGAGCTCTGATGATACCTCTATGCCTTTTTTAACACATTTGGTGATTCTTAGAGTGTTATTCCTTTAAATTAGATCGTCTACGATATAAAACATCAATCGATAGTATTTTATAATTATTTTAAATTTTAACACACCATTCCTTAATTTAAATTCAAAATTATACTGAAATAAAATCGATTATTTATAATTTTCGATCAGCTCGAATAATCAGTTTACTGCAGACAGAACCTCTTTCCTTCTATATAATTGAACATCTGAGAAAGTACATGCTTCTCTGTGAACACTTTGGACAAAAGCCATAAAAACCATTTCCTCTTCCTGTCCGAGATGGCATTAGTTTGAGTAGCGTACAGATAGAAGAAGCCCTCATACCGTGTTTATCACCATCATTGATTTTAAATTGAATTTGAATTTGAAATTCAAAGACATCGTTTGATTCGACAACGATTTCTTCATGATCACCGCACAAGATCGTTTGCTGATCCGTTGAATCGATGAACCCGCTCGACTGCTCAGCTGCGCAGTGGCTTAGCCACTAGTCGGGCCAATTCAATTTATGGTTGCGTGCGTGTACATGCGTTGTAAAGCATTTTAATGTGATCGTAGGCCAACCAGTCCAGCAAGAAACATCATCCAATGACTGGCTGAGCCAGACACATACATCGCACAAAGACTTTCCAATACTAACCAGATAGTCAACTGATCGCCGTAGAAGGGCAATTGAATCGAACGGTCGAACGACCCAATCTCGCATGGGGCAACAATTACACAAACAACATCAATTGTGCGCATTCTTTATAGCTTTTTGCTGTTATTCTCGTTGTTTCTTTTGTTTGTTTGAGTTTTTGGACGCATTATCAGTGGACTCCATTGAAGAGAGAAGGTAGCCAATTGGAGAAACCATCGTGATGATGATATCGTTCGTCTGGTTAAAGACCAACACCATCAGTAACGACGACAGACTGTCCCCGACAGGGAAAAAGCGACAGCAATAGCAAAAGCAACGGCTACAGCAATGCGCAGCAGCATAGCCCGTCTTCACTCAACGCGTCCGTTAATGAACATAACGATGAGTTTCGGTGCGTGCGATCATCCGCCTTAAGCGGTGACGCCGTCGTGCTCGAAACGGCCAAAGACACTCGATGAATCCTTAATGAATTTTGGAAATTGGTAACCGCATAGAAGAAATCCATAAACGCAATGGAAATTATTGATTGCGAGATTGGATTTGATTTCTTTCATATGGATGCGATGAAGACGATGGTAACGTATTCAATAATAGTAAGTATTTTTTTCGATATGTGTTTCGTGCGTCTGACTCTTCTCGACCAATTGCTTAATCAGCCCAATGAATGACAATGGTAGTGAGAGACAGTGAATAGCGATGATGGTGATGATGGTGATGGTAACGGATTTCATTCGTGTAAGTATTTCGAAAGTTGCGAAAAAATTTCATTAAATTAAATTTTTGGTTAATCATGACGTTATTAATGTTGTGATTAAGGTAAATAATTTTTTGATACTTGATGAAAGTTTGAACGTACCGCACCATACGATCGGAGTGGAAAAGCTAATTCGGAAATATAAAATTCACTTGACTTTTATTTGATCAGTTTTAATCACAGTGACATCCTGAAGGACATTTTCATGATCATCCAGATTCTTTATATCCTCTTTTCTAATTTCTGAAAAAATATGGAGCGGATGATTGGGACTAAATTATGTGTAACGATTGTCTTGGGCTTAATATGTAATTATTTACGAGACATTAATCCTTATTTAATTAAAACCGTAACTCGAGATCTGAATCTTCAAACGTTGTTTTTTTTTTTTTTTTTTTTTTTTTTTTGATAAAATTCACGAATTTTTATGAACTGTAAAGTTAACAGCTATTTTTGTTAACATTACGTTGTCAATTTTTGCACCATTTTTTCTTAAATTATATTTATTTGAACGTATAAAATTTTTTGGCGATGAATATGATGACACCACAATTAAACAATATATTTGAAATTTTATTAAATATTTGCATAGTAATTATGGTTTTCCTTAGGTTTTTTCGGAAAGGGAGAAATATTGTTTGTGCGATTTATTCGTTTAAAAAATAGACGTTCTTAATGAACACCAACTGATTATAACTAATATAAAAATACAATATTTCAGAAAATTTCATAAAATTTTCAAAATCGTATTAGAAATTCCGAATAATTTTTAAGAAACCTTTTAACAGTCCCAATTAGTGTTATAAATCGCACATGCATGGATAAAAAATTATATTGCTTGAGTGCAATTAACTAAAATTTATTTAAGAAATGCGCAACTGCTGCTTATTGAATGAATGAATTGTTTTTTTTATTCCACAATTAATCAATTATTGATAAATAAATTAAAGAAGTCAAGTTTAATAAAAATGTAATACTAATTAAAAGTTAATAACGATGTTTAAGCGGCACGAATCAAGGTAAAATCACAAAATATTAACAATAATGCAAGGTCTAAATGAAGTTATGTAATAAAAACAAATTGTAATAAAACGCAAGAGCAAAATTTTATAAATGAAATGAAAACTAACTTGTGTTTAATTTATTAATTGATTAATTAATACGTTTTCCGTCTGTATTTATTGATTACAATGATTAAAAAACAGTCAGAGGCCCAACCTTTAGTTGATAGACTTTGGATTATTCCAGGGCTAACAATTGCTATTCATTAATACCAATATAAAAATATACCAATACGCTATAAATCAATATGCGAAGAACCTAACCAAAAAGTTTAATTTTGCTGATCAAGTAAAAATCACGATTAATGGGTGTTGTCTTAGAGATTTTATAAGGAACTAATCAATGGCCCATACCTCACATGATTGCTAATTAAGTGGAGTTTAAAATGATAATCCTTCTTCCATATTTATTGACTTTGTTTTTTATCGTCAACCAACTCTGCTGCGAGACTTAATTAAATGAACATAATCAGAAAATGAAGACGTTTCTTTTGAGTTACGCAAATCTTCTTATGGGGTAATAGATATATGTGCATTATATCGGGTACAGTATGATTGGTATCATATATCAAGTAAAATTTTTAACTCAAAACAAATAAAGATTATGTTGTTTCGTAAACTTTTTCAGCAAAATTCGATCAAAGGGAGTCAAATGTTTCAAGAGAGGATTGTAAAATATTCGTGATATTACCAAACATACTAAGTTAAAAATGTCATAATCTATATCAGGTTTTTTATTGCTCATGGGTTGTTATGGGGGAATGACAGACAGACGAATACAGAAGCCAAATGTAATAACTCCATATCTCAGTTCTCTTCTCCCCCCCCATTTACAAAACTATGGAAAATTCAGTTACATTTAATAGCAGAAGAATAAGAAGAAGAGGACCTGTCAAAAGCAATTGAAAAAAAATCAACTATCTTAAACTCAAAATCAAAAAGGTAGCACATTTTCCTTGATTAATCTTATGAGCCGCTTAAGAGCTGTCACTAAGAGCAAGACATCAAAAAGAAGCTTCCTTGATTCTTGTTTCACATTTTTTTCACGTCATCCGATCTGTCGTTTGCTTTTTGACCATTGTCCAACTCAGATGTCAGAGGGCTGTCAGAACGGGACGGGTCATAAAGTGGGAATGGAAATATTAGGCTCACAAGTGGAAATCGTAATTACGATATTTTGATGATGCGAAATTTAACTGGTTTGTTGCTCAAATTACTAAAATTGTCAAAAAAATGTCAAAAACATAATTTTAAAGTTTTAAGGATTTTTTAAAGAAACAAGTGTTTTTCAAACAAAAATGAAATAATTGAAGAGAAATTAAAAAGCAAAAGTTAGTAGAATGACGCGTTTTGTGCGTAGCTGTAAAATAAAATGGTGTTAATGTTGTTTTGTTAAAGACTTCAAAGTGATGCTAGAGATTAAAGCTTGAATATATTATTTATATTTAGGAAACGCGAAGAGCGTTTCTTCAAGCAAGAAGGCCTGAAGAAGGCCAAAGATTAAAAAGAACTTTTAATTTTAATTTACAAAGAATTGACGATATCATAAATACTAAATAAATTTTGGACCATCGCGCCTTTGGGCAACTTTTTAATTTTGCGATTTTGATGTTTTTATTGTTAAAATATTTCGTCAGTAAAGTCTTTGATTAGTGATACTCCTCAGTTCCGCGAACCAATTTTCTTCATTCTCGATAAAGAAAATTCTTATGTTTTTCAAAAAATTATTTCCATAATCATTTATTTCTTTCAGTGTACCACTGCTATAAGTTTGTGATATTTTTTACTTGTGTCTGAATATTTTTCTTTGTTACGATTTTTTGGCATATCTAATATCTTAACATAATCATCGTGTTCACGAACTACTATGACTACAATCACGTAGTAATAAAAGAAACTCTTAAATCAACAAATGATCGCACAGGTACACAACTTGATCGCAATACCATCATTAAACCCACGAATCTCATGATAACGAAAAAAAAACGGTGGGAATTTTCGAATTAGCCGGACTTATCCAGCGAACGATAGGTTAGAGAAGAACGTTAAAAACTTTTAAAAAATGATCTGGGAAAATTTGAATTAGAATGGATTATCACATCTCTCTCTATCTCTCTCTCTTTGATTTCCGACGACGACCTTGATTTTTATCAGTTGATTAATCAAGTTAACTTACAATTAAATTGAGGTAGAGTCAAACTTTACCTTAAAGACTGGATAGGCAGCTTTTGCTATGCATTAATAGAACATTTTTAAATGTTGGCAAATAGTATTGTATATTAGAAAAATGTAAAATTAATGTAATCGCAATAATTTTCAAAATATTGTTCCTCTCAGAACTACAAATAACGTGATTAGGAAATGTAATAATTACGTCTTATGGCACTGTCGCGCTTTATGATCAATAGGCTGCAGCATAAAATCGTTTCCGGAAATACGACGATAATCATTCATTCATAGAGTAATTAGCTTTATTCAATGTAAATGAAAAATTTGAAAATATTGTAAGGGAGTGACTAAAAGAGTGTCTTGAAAAGGATTTCTCAAATAGTATTTGAGCTCGAAGAAGCGGCAGCAACAGCAAAAACAACAACGACGACCCAAGAATAAAAAAGGCAACTTGGAAAAGAACTTTAGATAAATAATTCTCTTGTCTTCTCAAGCTTTTTTTCCTTGAGCTTTTTTTGGCGTTATCTACTTATTCCACTTATTTATATCTTTATTAACATAAATGGATGCTTTCATACCCATTGGGGTCATTATTCTTGAATAGACTTTCTTCGCTACGAACTTCCTGCAAGAGTCGGTTTCTTCTTCTTTAAGATTTATTTATTTATAATCAATGTATAATAACATTAATTTGTATGCGCAACTGCGTTTATATTCCTCATCTTTTTTTCATACTTGTCTGTTGTCCGTTACTGTTACTCCCAACAGTTACTCACCACTATCACATTAATCGTCATCATCACCATCATGGTCATTATCAAAGCAAACAAAAGCAACATATTTAACTGTAAGCACGAGTGCACGCGTGTGGGTGCGTGTGTGTATGTGCGCGCGTGTGTGTGCACGTATGTGTTCGTGGGTGCGTGTGAGTGTATTGATAAGCGACTAAAAACATTATCAGTCGGCTTTAATTAAAATTCACTAAACAGTTAATCTAGCAAATTAACTAAAAAACTAAGATATCGAGAAGCATTATTATATTATATGCATCCAAAAATAATGATTTAATACCACACTAACACTAGTATCGTATCGTATCTGCTACATTTTAAGAGTATTTTATTGCGTCGTCGCATTGGCAAATATAACGCAGTGTAATAGCCATTGGCGCAATACAAGCAGAGGGCTATTCTTGTCCTTCATTATCTGCAACGATGCACCAAGACCACTCTTGCCAACAACATTGCTAAAATCACCACCAACACTAACACGAACACTACTGATAGAGGCTACGAACGACAAACGGTGACGTTGCAGCAAATACAGTAAGAACAATATATTCGTAGTTATTGACGCCGGACACGATCCGACGAATTGCGATAGGTTTTCATTGCCTTCATTGTTATAATTGTTGTTGTTCTTAGTGCTGCTGCTGCTTCATTTTTGTTTGAGGTTGTTACGGACTGAATTTTGTTAATATCATTGTTGTTGGTTTTGTTGGTGTTATTGTTGTGTTACAAGGATTATGTTTAGGTTATAATTGATTTTGTTGTTGTTGTTGTTTATTTTCGTTGTTGTAATCATTACTGTTTCAGCAATCAGCACTGACTTCGATTGGCAGTTGTTAATTGCTTTTTCTTTAGCGGTCTAATAATTTTGGCATTGATGGCATCGGTGCTGCAGCATTGTTGTTGGTGTTGGTGTTGTTGTTGTTGTAGTTCCAATGACTTTATTGAATCATATTGCAAGTACTTTTTAAATACCATCGACACGCAGAACCAAAGACATTCTTCATAAGTTGTGCTTTTTGCAAACAATTATCACACACTATCATTCCTTTCTTCATTGATTTTGAAGATATATGTGTGTGTGAGAGTATGTGTGTGTATGTATGACGTGTGTGTACACGTCATAACGAAGTCTATTACAAAAAACAACTGCACTAGTATTGATGGTAATGTCGCCATCGCGACATGAATGAAATCGGTTGAATTTAAGAAACAGAAAATACTGCGAAATAATTAAAGTCTTTTTAATGCAGATAATGGTGTCCTCATAGTATGCTATTAGACAGGACAGAATTATTGCTACAATAATGATCATCAGAGGGACTGACGATATGTCATGTTTTGGTAATAAATTTATATTTTAGATAATAAAATAGAATGCAATTTCCTTCCAACACTCATCAATTTAGATTCATTAAAAAATTATGCAAAATCATAAATTCATGATTTAATTTACCGCGGATGGAAGGAAAAATTAATACAATTAATTTCCAAACCGAAATACTTGCCTCAAATATAAAGCCACTCGAGAAGAATTACGCACAGCAATCAGCAATAGGACGGATCAGTCGGTCATTGATGTATGTGAATGTGCGTTCGTGTGTGTGTGTGTGTGGTTATGCATAGCATTTCCTCTGCTTAATGACCAAAACATTACCACACTGGGATATTAAATCCATTCCAGTTAAACAGTTTATTCCACACAATCGACGAATCCGCATCCTCAACGTCAGAAGTGTTAGCAGGCACGAGAAATACCGAAGCCATCATCAAAACGATGACCCAACCGGAGAAGATAACGTTTATTTTTAATCTTCGCGTGAGAAACGATCAGATTTAATGTTAGAAAAACTATTTACAATTTTAAGAAATCACGCCGACGACGCGTCGGATTAGCAGCAGCGACTGCAACGTTGAGGCTTTTCGAAATGGCTAAGCTGTTCAATATTCTGTTAGTTTCTCGAATTTTTATAGTAATTCGTCAAGAGCATGTCGCAACATACCAATTGTTGACATTTCCATTGATAGTACTCAACGCAATCAAAAAGACGGCAATAAATCGGACAAACGAGATAGCGCGCTTCATCTTCCTTCGTTCATCTAAAGGGGCCCGGGATGTAAAGTTAGAAGTACTCAAACTTATTTATTTGGTACTTACATTTCATAATCATCAGCCCACAACAACAACAATTATAACACCGATAAGAGGCCTGTCTTATTCTCCAAACGTTGAAGCTATCAAAGTAAACACTTTTATGACCAAAACGTGAGGATGCCGTCGAAGTTGGCCGAGCGGCATGGTCTGGCCTTTTTACCCTTTCATTTCTTCTTCTTCTTTGTCTTCTTCGTCTTACTCTTAATATTACTATCAATGCGTATGCGTGTGATAGTTTTTTTATTCATTTACGATCAAGTAACACTTACGTTTCACTTTTTCTTTCTCTTCTTCCTCGTCTTCGCCTTGTAGGGCTTGCCTATCATGAGATTCATTATTATTCCGCTCCAGTGTGTCTGTTTGCTTATGATGCAACGGTTCGGTAAGCCGACGTGGTCATCAGACATTGCTCGCACATTCTGAACGAGGTCAGAACCGACACCGATCGTACACAACAACAGAAGTATACTCAGACCTTCTCATCAGGTGCCATCAGTCTACCCTCTTCTGCAGCTTCGCGGTCGTTTTGTGAAACACGAAACCTTCTGTGAATTTTTTAGGAATGAATATCTGAAGGACTCTTAACAAGCCTGTTTTACGCTTTGGGGTTGACTGGCTGCCAGCCGGGCTTATTCAGTTCCACAACCATCAAATTGCTGCTTGTATCCTGTACAGTTAAGTCCGCTTCTTCGGGAAGTCAGGTGTTTAATTGTTTCCGTTTTTAGGTAATATTTTTTTTGGTGGTGGTTAATTTTTGTCATCTGATCTTCGTAAGAAACGTGCCAGAGATATGCGCGACTTTATATGAAATATAACAATTTTTTTCAAAACCAAACGTATTGAATTAAGAGAAATTAGAAATAATGAAGAAATTCTGTTGAGGCGATAAAGGTTTTATTTGATATATGTATTTATATATATCGAATTTCCCAAGGACTCAAGGACATGCCATTAATAAAACACGCTAATTTATAAATTTTCTAAGAGCCCAGAAATTTCACGGAAACAAGTATTTTCTATAAAGTCTTCCCCTTTCACTTTAAGAACGGTTTTTATTTGTTATTTCTTTCATTTTAGTTTAATTCAACTCTTTCATTAAGATTGCTGTGACTCATTTGTACTACCGTTACAATTGATAATGTAAAGTGAGGAAGGGTGTGAAATTGACCAATCCGCATCAACCGCCAATGAAAACGAAGAGGGCTTCAGGGTGGAGTAACGATGCTGGCAATTAACGAGATATTTTTAACTTTTCTCTCGAAATATTGAAGTTTCTGATTTTTTCGATCCAATCGAAAGAGCTGCTGTTACAAATCAGAATTAAGACACTGCCTTTATTTCAACCGAAGAAACGCGATTAAATTTAAGATCAACAAAATCACGTCAGAGTGCTGGACGGCTTATAGATCGTAGGTTATCCCGACTGTTTCTCAGTATTTTTCAGCTAATCTTAATAAAATTGAAAAACCACTTTGCATAAGTTTCTCACCAGGTTTTCATCCGATCACCTACGATAGAAACCGAGTAAATAAAAGCAACAATAAGTCGAAGCCATCCGGTTCGCGAAGATCCAACTGAATAATCAACTGAAACTTGAACAGCGTCTCCATCGCGCATTAATAAAAACTGAACGTATAAATAAAATGAATACAAAATGCAAATTGAAGAAACTCATCATTACTGTTAAACGAATGATCCCTTCCTGGGATCGAATAATACACACAGGTCAGGACGTAGACGGTCACAAGCAAAGATAAATACGATCATCGGTTCAGATTCGGGCTGGGTACCTTTTGCGGCCGCAACTGCAGTAAAACGAATTAATTTCAATTCTATATTAATTTCGCTTGACCGTTGCCCGTTTTCATTAAAATATTAAGGTTATGAATGCGTTCACGACCCTCCGGAACTTAGACTTGGCTTATGTACGTCAAGGAACGCATTGCCTCAACCCGTCTTGACATCCGAGATGGTTTAAGATGAATATTATGTTTATGTTTGCCAACACGCAGTATATGCGCTGAGTATGCAAAGGGCACTAGCTAGGGGTTGTTTTGCATTTCGTAGGATGGAATATTTCGGGAGGGCATTTAGACGGAGTTGATCCCAACAGATCTTTGAACCCTTTCAGCTGCTCTCACTGTAATGATCGCCATGGTTTCTTGGACCTCTGGGAACTAGTTGGTCACCGAGCCATCCATTCCATCAATCCTTTTTTTGTGACAGTGCTTAAGGGTTTGGACAGTCGACCGGCCAAGGTTTTTAACTTGCTATGGAGCGTGTTATGGACCGTGAAATTGTTGATTACATGTTTTCTGATCGTTTCTCAAATTGGAGAAAAAGATCATTAGCCGCAAAGGGTTAACTCATATTTCGCATTTTTTGTTTTTAGAATGAATTATAATTACAAACACAAATCTTTTTCGGAGCATTTTAAAACGATCTAGGATGGGGAAAGCTTTTATTCTTCCACAATTGACACATCTTGTGGAGAACGTCTCAGACAAACAAGTTTTAGGCGATGGATAGTTAGAATTTTTAATTTAATCGTTTAAGGAAGAATCTTTAATTCCTGAAAATATATATTTTTAAAAAGAATGTGATTTTTTATTTATTTCTTTTCTAATTTCTTAAGTTAATCAAATGTCAACGTCTTCGAAAGGATAAAACCTATCGTCGCTCGTGTTGTCATTCAGTCAACTAGTCTACCACATATAGTTCTGTCTCTCTTGAAGTCCTTGCCTCTCCAAATGGTCAACAAAATTCCGTTAAATCGATTAACGAAACACATTCAAGTGTTGACTGCTTCGGTTTTTTTCAAAACTCGAATTCGTGCTAAGTCTCGTCCCTTCCTTTCCTAATTAATTTCACCTTCGCCACTCCATTCTAAGGTTTACTTTACTTCCTTTCGGATCGATATTTGTGCCGGAATAAGCAAACTAAATCCAGACAATAAACATCAGTAAAATCGGAACTTGATACATATTCTTATATTTGTATGTACGTACTACTACACGTGTGTATACATGTGCGTATGTGTGTATAGCATGTCCTCGGTGGTTAAAGTGCGACTTTCTGCGGCTTCTTTTCGTTGGTTACACGTTGTCAATAACAAAGAGGAACTTCTGAGGATATCCTGAACCGAGAAGAACCGCGCTTCGACATCGGTGGACATCGAACGAAAGCAAGGTATTGTAGATACATATTCCGAATAAAACCGAAAGGATGTAAATGTCATTCTTGGCTTCAAACGAGGCTTCTTTTGTTCATAAGGAATTGTTGTAATTATTACTTTTGTATTGTATTGTATTTGTTGTTATTGAATTGTTTTGTTGTTATTGTATTTGTGTATTAAATAAAGAAGAACAAGGGGTGGGAGCTAAGGGTGAGGGCTTATGATTTACGTCCTGCGACATAAATTATTGTCAACTTTTCTCTCATTCTCCAATCCTTCGTATTTATAATTCATGCATCCCCGTAACTGTCGTATTAATTTGTACAGCTTGATGATACCCCGCCCCTTGTGGGCACTTATGAAATAAAAGGATACGGCCAGCAAACCAAAAAAGGTAAACATATAATCATTTTGAACGGTTAAGACCCTCAATTGAAAGCACCGGATTGTGCAGATTTTGTAAGGAATAAGAATCTCTTAGTGTTATTTAACAATGTTGCAAATTTGTGCCACAAATATTCCAAGCTTGTTGTCTCCCATCAGAGCTATATCTACATTCGCCGCACATGGTCAATATTGTCAATAATTTCAGAAAAAATTACTCCTGCATGCTCATCTAAGGTAAATCTATTCGACCAATATTGCATATCTCCGATTTATTGACTCAACTTTTGCATCCATTTTGCTAACCAGAGGCGCGATAATGCGTGCCTATACGCGGATATAGCTTTTCTATGCGACAATCCACAACATTTTTTGAGCTGGATCATGAAATCGAATCGTTTCTTTCACAAGTACAGACACTTCCTGCATTGGCACCAATTTATATGTACATATATACATATATACTCGTACTCACATACATACACCAATTAATTGATTAAGGAAGCATGTATCTCGATCGAATCAACAGACCGGAGAATGTGCTTAAGCCAGCTTACACCAACCAAACGCTTAAAATTCGCTATAACAACAACATATTCCTCAGATTGCGATGTTGTTGAAATCTCTGTCGACAGACTAATGAAGTAATCTATGAATCCGTGAATTTAATTTCACGAATCGTAAGCAAACTTCAGAGATTGGTGTCAGAGACGAAGAAAGAGCAGTCATTAATGTGAAGCCTAAATAATATAAATAATAAATTTGCTACAATAACTAAAAGCAACTAAAAATGCGAGAATTAATTAACAAAATCGTTTTCGTTTTCGATTTCATTCGGTTGCATTTACAGGAATTCATAATTGCAACAACGGTCCAACAACAAAGTGTACATCTTGATGTACTGGAGATATGACTGGAGAGTCATAAAATATATTAATCAATGCGGAATGAAAATTTGGTTAAGGCGAAAGAGAGAGAGAGAGAGTGAGGTTTAGAAAAGAGGATGGAAGCATAAAGGAACCAAAATAGATTGAGGTGTTACAGGCTGGCCAGAAGAGAAAATTATAAACAAAGTAAATGCTGCTTCCGTGTTGCAACGCCCGAAAAATAACGGTACAAAAATATCAGAAACAATAATGCTCTCATAGGAAGTACTCACAAACGTTAATTACTCTCACTAAGCTAAAAATAATTCAACTTGAGGAGTCCGTTCAACCATCTTTCACTCTCTCCCTCTCTTTCTCTGGCCATTGCTGGCGCACATTTTCCATACTCGGGATGGATAAATGAAATGGAGTTGCAATCTTAGCGGGCAACCGCCCCCAAATGCAGGCAGTTTTTCAGATACGAGTAAATGGATAGTCAGACAAATTATTGTTAAGCGAACGAAATGTTGTTTGTTGTTTAATCACTTTCCATTGGAACTAACACTGTTTTTATATCTTTTTAAATTTCTGAAACTGAAAACAAGGAAATACTTCCCCTACATCTACATCAAGCAAACGCATAAATTCGATTTAATAATTAATTAAATGCAATTAAAAATTGTATTATAATTTTTTGGATATCGACAATAACAACAACAGCAAAGGCAACAGCAATGATAGTAAAATCAAATACTCGAGGAGGAAGTTAAAACACTAAAGATGAACGAAAGCAATGCACAGAGAAAGACATACAAGATAGCACACAAAACAGTCGTCTTCCATACACTAAAGCAAAAAATGGGGCCTATTAAACGCATTTGGTAATAAGCAGCAAGCGTTAGAGGCTCTTGCAACCAATTAAGACGAGCATGCGCAATGAATTTGCAGAAAACATTATAAACAACGCCAACAACACCAGCAGCCGCAACAACAACAACAACACCAATTGGCCATCAAACAATCTGTTATGGATTTGTACTTGCGTTGTAATATTTACACGCACGGACAAAACCAATAACAACAATAACAATAATGAAAGAACGATAAGAAAGAGATAAAATATAGAGTGAAACCTACGCAAATAATTCTGATGATTTGACTTCAATAATACTCCACCTAGATAGAAATGTTCGGAAGGGAACAATTGACCGGGGTATGGGTTTTAATTTCCTTTTAAAAATGGCAACACTTCCGATGATTTTGACACATATTTTAAAAATAGCCTTCTTTAATTCCTCTCTCGATTTGTATATCGATTTCCAACAAACGAACGCTGTCTGTCACAAGCTAATGGTGTCACGTCGAAGACGATCATGACAATAGTTTTAAAGAACGTAACAATTAGAATTCACCCTTAAACTCGATTAGCACTGTCCTAATTTTTTCCAGCATTTTAAACACTTCAACCCATCACACTTCAAATTCATCATTCACCACCATCAAAACGAGACCATCAGCATCAATATCTTAGACCGATAGGTGAAACAGGTAGAGAAACAACAACCAAAAACGGTTACAAAAAATATACGTATCCAAACGAACTAAGCATTTGTTGCACCTTTCCAAGATCAATAAAGCAGGTAATCCATAGTGAACCTTATAAATCCTTTGGTTCTGCCCCGCCCTCCTTTTATTTTTCTTCCTCGGTTTGCTTTAACCGCACATACAAATTGAAAGAGTTATAAAAAAGAAGAGGACGTTGAAGAATAAAAGACACGTGCCTCCGAGATCGAATCTTCACAGCGTCCATTATAAATGTTAACCGATCGATTTGGTGGGCCGATCCGCGTGTTTCTTTAAATCGAGGTAGAAGCACACTTTTCTTGCTCTCGGTAATTGTGTCATTATCATCATCGTCATCATCATCTGCTTCAACGCATAAGCTTAGGCTGTTATCAATTCCAAGGTGTTTGGAGCAATCAATTAAGCAGTTAAATAGACGCAGTAGAGGTTTCCAAGATGTAGACTAAGAGGCTTACCTTATGCCTAGATGTTAAGCAAAAGATATAAAAGTCAATGAAGATTAGTCAAAATGAAAAGAGTTCTGGCGTGTTTTTAACCTATATGAGGTTGCTTTTATCTCAAGTTAATATTTTTTGTTGATTGGTTTTGATGTTGCTTTTGTTGATTGATTTAATTTTCTCATTTCCCTTGCATCATCATCATCATCATTCGTCGTCTTGCCCTTCCCTTAAACCGCATCCTTTATTATTCAATTTATCCACCTGCTTTCGATTTTATGATTTCATTGATGGAATATTGTTCAACTTGTCGCGTGCTCTGTGTTTCTGTTTTCCTTTTTGTCCTGCACTTCTCTTTGTTTGGTCGTGAGTATGTTAAGCTGTAAATGCAGCTTGCATCTTTTTGTTGCGTAGCACAAAAGATGCTCAAGATATCGATCGAAGATCCGGTGATTACAATCGCTCAAGGCAATTATGAAAATTACTTGACTCGGACTCGTTAGACAGTTACTAAGGGTAGCACGTAATGATGCAACGCTTTGTAAGAGCAGCAGCAGCAACGACATCGACCGTGGCATAAGGGATGAAATTGATGCAGTTGATGGCGCACCATATTTATCTGTAATCTTGAAAAGATACATCTCTTTTTAATTTTCTTTTGTTTTTTCGTTGACATCTCGGGGGTTTGCTTGGAAGCTAAGTAGCAGTTGTTTTCTGCACCTTTTATCTTTAATGGGTTGCACGATTTTACCATAAATAGGTTTACTTCATTATGTTGTTTTTAATAATTCGGAATTCAATTTATTCAATTCGGAATACTTTTCATATCAATGAATTAACGACCGGCGAGATAAATTTCGTTAAACGAATGGCTTAATTTTGACTAATCTTAGTTTAATTCGTATCACGGGCTCTTCGAATAGTTATCTCTTGTTGTTGGCTGCTGCTGTTCCATCGGTGGTTTCTATTTTCTTAATGTTAGTTTATAAAAAATCAATGGAAGTAAGAAAATCTACATCACCACATATGTTTGAACCTTCAGATCGGACCTCTATGCAAAAAAAATATCTTCTGAAAGTCCGAATCTCCTTGAGAGTTGAACGCCCTCTTGAACCCGACTATCCACCGATAATAACTATCCTCTATTTAGACAGACGTTTGTTCAGTCTCCTCGCTAAAGACTGAAATAATCAAATTGTATAAAAAGCGGGAAGCAAAACAGGTCGGGGCAACACAAATTATTGCCCATCATAAAGACTCTCCATCGTCACGCATCGCCGCTTCGAATCGAAGTAGCTGACAACACGTGCCTCCTGATGTTCAGGAAAGTCAAGTGATGCATCCGATTTGAAATGAATGGATGTCTTTTTATAACTTCCTGTTCATTTTCCCTTATTCGTAAAGTCTTTCATCATTTGAGGTAGCCACGGTCGCTACAGGTCACCGCAGTTCCAATAGGATGTCAGGTACAACATCTCTGCCTTCTATTCCTGTTCTTATTGTTGTAAATGCTGCTGCTGGTATGTCTATGAAACCATTCAGTTTCATCAATTTTTCTATTCTCCCTCACTTTTTTGAAATTTTTTTTGTTGCGATAGAAAAAGAACTCAAATTGCCTACAACGCATTATGTGTCGAGAGTATTCAACTTTTGTTACTATTGTTATTGTCATTATTATTGCAACTGTTACAGAAGTTGTTGATGTGACGCTTGTTTCTCCTGCTGTTTTTATCGCTCTTGATTCGCCCGCATGAAATTCGAGACTGGTATTTTCTTATCTAATAATTTTCCAGGTATCATCGTCATAATTATATTATAATTCATTAAAATGCATCTTCATTTCGTTTGATAAACACGTTGATTATTTGCCGTTCCTTTTCTTGGCAACACAATGATCCCTTTATAAACAACTCTTTAACGGCAGCAACAATTGGCGAAGCACCGGCCGAGAGAAGTTTGATGTATGGGTATCGGCAAGCGAGAAATATGTAGGTACTTATACATAGAGAAGTCTTCCATGAGGGGAGGCATCGGGTTGATGTAAAAAAATAGAAAAGTAATGGCCCGATTGCCTTTGACTTTTGCACCAACAGAATTCTGTGGTAAATTTCCACTAATTTTGAGTTCTGTTTTTCCAATAGGACGAACAATACGAGGGTAACCCTAAAATTAATCGACCTAACACATAGTCCGCTAAAATATAAAGACAAAACCAACCTTAGAATGATTAAGTTTAGAGATTAAGGACGTTACATTTTGAATTTTTTAAATATGAAAAAATTGGTCATTGTTTTGCGATCCAATCTTCAATTACTCTTCTTTAGCAGTAATATATTGAGTACTACTATTTAAACAAGGCCGTAGGAGATGTGAGGACGTCTGAAAAGTTTAAAAAGTATAGACAAATCTTATTTTTATCTATTAAACGAACTAATGCATTTTAAGATTGAATCCAGTTTGTCAGTTTTTTAATCATCAGGCAATAAGAAAAAGAACACAATCAGATTACTCAACTCCCACCCTTCAACCGTAGAACCTTTCCAGATGACCAACCCTCTGTGTTCCATAACGTTCTTTTGGTTGAATTTTCATTTCATAAAATTACTGTGTTGGCCACTTTATAATTGTTGTTGCGGTTTTCCTCCCTTTTGTTTTGAAGACTTTATCAGCTGCTTAGAAAAGAGATGATGACTAAAAGAAGAATTAAATAAGAAAAACAGAAACAAATAAAGAATGGTAAAAAACGACCTGCTGGATGTCCCGTCATGTTACGCATATCGACATGTCGACATTATGTATTCTGCCCTAACGTATTTCTGATAGAGCTCTATAGTCCAAGAAGGTCTGCTTGGGAAGTCTATAAGACTAATTATTCTCCTCCTAAGGAAAAACGCGCGTACGACTTCGTTCAACACCTGGAGATGGGGTTAGTTTTTATGGTTGTTTATGGCGTGGCCTATTTGGTGAATGTGTTTAACAAAATTATTTTTAACGAATTCTTTTTAAAATTACGCTTCGTTGGCGGCTTCCGATAACCTAGTTCTTTTTCTTCATACTCTTTAGCTCGCATTTAGGATAAGTCCCGATAAGTTTTAGCCGAGACAATTTTAAGGTTGTTTTTTTAATTTTTATCGGGTAATAAAAGCTTGCTTGGGAAAATCCTGCAGCGCAAATGTGGGCTAAAATAGAAAGAGGTCTGACAAAAAGAAATCCAAGCAAAGCTTATCAGTGAGCGTTTGTTGTTGCGATGTATTGAAACGACTTCAAAGGATGGGCCACTGCATGGCTAGACCTAAATTTAGCGCTTATACGAATATCATAATTTCGAACGAAAGCGGCGCACTTTAGAATTATCAAAAAAGTATAATCTTTATAAAATATAATTTTATTTATTAATCATTTTCAGGGAAATATAATCTAATTTCATCACAATGGACTTTACTACGAGTTGTTTTTTTTTCTTTTCTTTAATTATTTTTACAGACTACTCAGATCCACAATGAATCGAATACACTTAAGAGATATCACTTCAAAGCAATAGAAGAGACAATTCAAAACACCCCCCTGACCATACTTTTTAAATAAAATTTCTTTAAACTAATCATATTTATGATGATTGAATTTCTAATGATGTTTGCGTCTTTTAAGAAACTATCGAGCAAAATCATAAGTTGACCGACCGCGAATCATGGAAGAATTTGTGACTTTAAAAAAAAATTGGTTTTATTCTGATAAACAGATAAATACGATAAACGATTGGATCGCATATATATTGAATTATGCCAAACAAGAATATGATTTGAATTTATAATTCCTCGATGAATATATCGGTGAAGATTTTTACGTTATTTAAATTCTTGTTCTTCTCCGTGTATGGATTCTTCTCTTTCTTCATTCGCTATCGTTGTAATCCCTTCCGTTAATTCAAATTTAATTCTTTCGATGACTCTAGACAAAAAAAATTGTAAATGTTCTAAATTTCAATATTCATCGATAATTTATCGATATTATTCACAATTATATGAATTAATTTTTTCTCTTTCGGGGAAATAATTCCTCACCGATACTTGAGTATTCTGCGGACAGAGAGAAAGCGAAAAAGGCGGTTTAGGAACGTGATATAGTCATATAGTCGTGGATAGTTTTTAATCGAAGCTCATAATTCGCCAATTCACTTTGGGATATAATTCTGCAAATAAACGAAAAAATTGGGAAAAGATCAGTTCTTGATCGTGATCGGTGCCTACTCAACAAAATCTACAACAACAACAACAACAGCGACATCGATAACAATAACGTCTTTTTTCTATTAAACTCGTACCGGCCACGTTTATTACTGGGTCTTCCAAGATGGCCCTACAAATAGATAGGCGGACAGATAGATGGACGCTCGGTTATATGCCGATATAACCGAGCCATTATATAAGCCATGTGGAAAAATGAACCGACATGGAAGAGCAGACTAATCACGCACGATGGTGTGTCAGTCTGAAATGATTGCGGTTTTGCGTGGAGTCGAGAGTCTTAAGCATTTATTTATTACACAAAGCAAAAAAGAAACCGAGGAAAAATGGCAAATGACCCGTGATCAATGATTGGCGGCAGTATGCTCCGTCAGAGTTATGTATCAATAGTCAACTATATTACGCAAGTACTAAGCAAACCTTTATTTATTTGATATAACCGTGTACATCACAAACATTAATGCGTTTGTATGCGTATGTATATGTGTTTTAATATAATGAACGTTTTTCTGAACATGCCGGTTACGCGGTTATGCGGTCTTAACTCAATGCATACCCGATGATGATGTTTGTGGTATACGGTTTAATGCGGTTTATTGCGACGTACACGGTGGCAATGGAACGTTTTCTCATTTAGTCTTAATCATTGTTAACGTCTTTTGGAAGTTTTCTTCTCGGTGCTAACTCTTCTGCTCATTGAACGCCGCCGCGTCTCTCAATTCAAGACACCGTCTTTGGCACGAGAGGGAATGCATTGATTTGTTGTTTGTTATCGTTGTTGTTGTTATTTGTTGCTGATTATTTGTTGCTTCAACGACGCTCACTCCATATATAATCAGTTTGAGGAGACGTTGCCAACAAAACATGAGATGGTGGAAAGTTGTTGCCTGTTGTCCGAAGATGAGTGTCGAAACTGATGGTGGTGGCGATGGCGATCGTGATAGTAATGCCGACGAGATGGAGGAGGTAAAATAATAGTAGATGGTATTGGTGATTATAGCCCTGCTGGCGACGGTTATAAAGACGACATCAACGATGGCGGACAACAACAGCGGCAGCAGCAGTTAACAGTGACCGTTGCGTGGTCATTGATTTTATTGTGCTGAAGTGAACGAATTATTATTCAGCAGCAGCAGCATTTCTCTTTGATAAAGTGCCAACCGTTCCCTGATAATTTTTCTGGACGACTCCAGACAATTCCTTCTCTTTTTTCGTACTATTGCTTTCCCGCTTTAACCTTCCCATTGGTCTGGCTATGTCACGATTACACGAAAAAACGTAAACATCGATGCAATATATTAATGGCGTGGCACGAAATAATCGATAAAATGCTGTTTTCTTTAATTTATACCGAAAATATAAGGAGAAATCTTTTTGTTGTTCATTTCCAAAAATATTTCCTTTGGTTCTTAAGAGTTATTTCTTATTTATCATTTAATATTATTTTAAATTAAGACAAGTCTTTTGCAGAATATTCGTAATTATTTTAGGGTACAGTTTTCAAGATAAAGCAAAGTCCACTTTAGATAAAAATTATCCCGCACAAATAAATCGAATTATCGGGGCTCTCCCGCCACTTTTCACTTGATACGTTTCTTTCATATGACTGCGACGAATTTATTACTGTTACTACCGCAACAACAACAAGAGCACTGAAACGCCCAACTTCCGAAAACCATTGCTGAAATTTTGACAGGATGTTTAGGTTAGAGGAAGGCAAGTAGAGTGTGAAGGCATCGGAACGAAATAGTTAGAGCGGTAGAAAATATTTATTCACAAATGGCCCGCATCATTAAGCCAATCGGAAATGTAATTCGATTTAAAGAGCAAACAGGTGGGATATTTATAAAAGGTGTCGCCACAAAGGTAACAGAATATAATTCCATCATAATTGCTTTACTTGAACATCATGTTGTTTTGTATATGCGATTAATGTAATTTTCTCTGAAGAAGAAATTTGGAGTAAACAATATCGGAACAATAGATCACCGGACTATGATGGTAAAAGCCAGGAATATGGTTAATAACCATAGGCAAGTTATTAAAACGAGAATTTCGTTTGCTCTCAAAATTGAGTTTCGCCAATCCGGTCTCGTTTAAGATATAAAGAACCCTGTGAAGAAACACCAACACAAGCTCTACATTTACTAATAATCATTTATTTTTCAAAACTACTTTTCCATTTTGAAACATCGAAGTACTTAACGGAGTATTATTGAATGTAATGCATCGGAGTGCCCCGAAAATGTTTGCAACAGTTTAAATGCGAATGTGTATACAAGTAATATTGTTTGGTTCATGTCGAGAATAAGATAAGATGTGAGAAGTGTTTGGGGTTAGCTACTGATATTAATTCTATATGTAAAATCGTGTGAGGATTAACTCTGTTCACTTGCCAGCAAGCAATTTGACTTTTTATGTTCAAAGCGGATTGTTGTTTTTCAGCAAATGACCACATAAAAAGTTTAGAAACAGACTAAAAAATACTTCTAAATTATACTAATAAAGACTGAATGTCGACTTTACTTACCTAATAATTTTTCTTTAATTGTTGGTTTTGATTTATTAGTTTGTTTTGTTTTCAATTCAACTAATTTCAATTTAAATAAATTTTCTTTGATTCATAAATCGTCATATAGACGTCAGTCTATAAACAAAACAAAAATAAGCAATTGTACCTAGAGAGCACTGTAATGCTTGTTGAAATAGAAGTAGTGTTGCCCTTTCAGTGACACAAAAACTGTAAATGTCTGCGCCAACTAATTGTCGGAACGAGTAGCAATTTTGTAGTAATTAAAAAACGAGCGTTTTGATTCGTTTCGTCTCGCTCGAAGAGATTAGACTATCGAAGACGACTCGAAAGATTAGACTATGTGAACGATGGTGTAGCACATACGTTTTTCCTGGTGATGTACAAATTCTATTGATTGGCCAATAAGTCCCGCATAGCTAAAGGGAGCAGAATAAAGGAAAAACTTACCTATCTCACCAAAGTTACCTCGCATAACTTAAGGGAGCTGAATAAAGAATAATGCATGTTCTCAATACCGTATTAGAATTATATAAAAAAAATCATTGATAATGAAAACCGGAAGAAACTCAGTTCATTGTAAAATTGTTGAAGTTGCCAACTCAATATTGAAAAATATTAAAAAAACAGTTACCAATAGTTGGATTGTTTTGGTTGTCGTGATGATTACCGAATAGCTAATAATTAATTTATTTATTAATTGTAACTAATTACACTTTAAATACCTTTTTGGTGATAATTTTTTGTCTTTCGTGCAATTTTTCAGTTATCAGTTCAGCATAATTTATTTGAAACTATTATAATTTATATTTAATTCTATTTCATTATCTCTGATCACGTGTAGCGAAAGGAACATGATTAGCCGTGAGACATTTTAGCTGTTATTAATTTTGTAAAATAGCGTAATCTTACGTCTCCCAAACGGATAAGATGTTTTAAAACTCTGACAAACGTATAGGATCTTAGCACTAACAGTTGCATAAATTTCTTTCATATTATTATTAAAAAATTACAAAAATCTTAGATCTAACGTATTCGTTCATTTCATTTCTATTTTCTATGATTAATATCATCAGTTGAATTTTATGTTTTAATATATCTGTTTTAATAATTCAATCTTTCTTCTTTGTGCCTTCTAAACTGGACGTTGCTCGTGATACTTTTTAAATAAAGAACGAAGACTTCCTTCAAGAGGATATTGTGTCGACAATGTCAGAGTTCCAACGGCATTTGACCAGTTTTTCATAACCAGTGCTGTTTTTGCATTAGACATATTTATATTCATTATAAAATGGTCAGTATATCTGGTCGCATCATTAGCATCCGCATTGTTATTCATTACAGATTCATTTAGTTGTGATGGCGTCTTTATATTAAGTTTCTGTACAGACTTATTCTGTTGATTGAAAGAACGCTGTATTTCACGGATGGGCTCGAAATATTTCTTATTTAGTTTACACCGATCAAATGGATCACGTGCTGCATAGCGAAAATATTCTTTAACCACACTTGTGAAAGCCGCGCGACACGCGTGAACTGTAATATATATATATAGAAAAAGATAAAGCCATAAGTGAGACGCCTAACATCCATATAGAAGAAAATACAATATTCTCGATATCTTCTGAATTTCAATATGAGAACAACTGGTGCTATCGAACTCACCTGATGCTTTCATCTTTTTAGCTACTTCTTGCCAGGCCTCCAATCTTTTCCATTCATCTCTTTCGGTATAGATTTGTGAATGCCCTTGAATATAAACCATAAGCGTATAAATTTCAACTGCAGAGAATGAACGCATTTTTTCTTCTTTTATATCAATCGCTGACAGAGTAGAACCTCCCGAGCACTCTAATGTTATGTCTATATTAATAATACGATAGAAATATGTACGTATTTATATTTATTAGATCATGTACATGTGATCATAAAAAAATTTACCTTCTTGAGGAACTGCTTGAGATTGAATCTCTTGACATCTAATAATTTCTTCATTGATTTTATTTCTGATAATATAGTAAAACGGTTCATTCGGAGGGTAGACTCTGTTTAAAAGAAATCTCAATGAACTCAAGACAGCCGACCAGGCAGGTGGCCATCTGTTTTCTATGCTTCGTTCTAAATCTTTCATATATCTCAAAAAAAGATTTTTTAACGTCCTCCAAATATCATATATTTCAGCTAAAACATCAACAAAAAATAATAGAAATTTGTTGTTTTAATGATCAAAACAAGAAAACCAGCTCATTTTAAACTTACGAACATCCGGATATTTCCAGGAGAGTTGTTCGAGAAACGGTTTCTTCAGGTCGATGTCAGAATCTAAAGCATCCGATGACGTCGATATATCGTTTATTATATCGGGTATAACATACTTATATTGCGACCAACCTTTTGAATCTAAAACTCGAAAATTAACTCGATTAACTTCAAATATTTAATTAATATGTGATGAAAATTACCGGCCAGAATTTCGAAATGTTGGAAAAGTGCTGTGCCCGGTTTCCATACGTCCAGAGCGGTTGTAAAAGGCTTCATTAATTCCTCCATTGGCGCAATCTGATGGAAATGGCTAAAATTTTCGGAAAGAAAACTCCAACAAGCTTTGCAAATGTAATCTATAATTGAAAGACATCAAATTATAATAGAGGAATTAATTATTTTATTGAAAGGGCAGCCGATCCAGCAGTGCAGGATCAGATAAAGGAATAAAAGGAAAGAGGCATTTCGAAGGATATAAAAATTAAAACAGGCTATAATCTCAAAATTAAAAGTATTTAGAAACCATCAAATACTCACTTGGCATACCAAACAGATTCGACAAATATTGCCAATAAGATATATTCGTTGATTGAGTACTGAATTTATTGTGAAGGCTGGGAATGGCCATTATCTCCCGTATGAACTTCGCTGTCATCTCCATTGACATTGCATAACTCTCAGCCAGCGGTGGACCATGGACTACCAATTGATTACCATAAGAAGTGTCTACTAATTCCACAATAATTTCGTTTGAATTTGGTGAAGAGACAGCGGATGACATTTTGAACGAGGAAATTGAACCAAAAGTTTTCGCCACAGTAGAGGCCGTTTTATTTGTAATATTTGTTGGCTGTTTTGATATCGGCAAATCCGTAGCAGAGATCGCATCAGTTGGAAGGGAAATATTGTCTTCATGATCAGATGTTGCAACCAGCGAAGGGGGTGGCATTGACTGTGATATATTTGCGTTTGCTGCTATTGACTCCCCTGCTTTCCTTTTCATTCCGGGAATTATATGTCTCTTTACCACAGTTAATTGCCTTTGATTTCCAATAGCAATTGATGAATTGAGAGAGTCAGTTTGAGCAGGTGCCAATGGAAATGTAGGTGACGGCATTGTGTTAGAATTAGTGAGAGCTTTAGATATTTTATATTTCTTTATATGCGACGGCGACGAAGGGTCGTTGTAGGATGATGAACATGGTGAAATTGTGGGAGGTCCACTTTGCGGAGAAGATATAATTTCTGTTGAGTTTGTAGCAGTACTGTATGTTGAGGAAGACAACAAAGAGTTGGGAAGTACAGAAGCTTCGCAATTAACTGAAGACAGTTATGTTGATCGAGAAGAAGAAAATGAAATTATTAAGATTAAAAAGTTAGTTTGAAACAGTTGAAATTAACAATCAAATCGCACGTACCGAAGGGAGCTACGGGAGGCATTGCAGCAGGATGGATGGGATGCACTGGAGGCTTGGCATTGTTTGAACAACTAATGGTAGGCTTTACATTTGCTGCTGAAGTAACGTTTTGTATCGTAAATGGAGGTGGACTAGATATTCTAGTATTTGTTGAAGTTGTTGCTGTCGATATATTAGAGCGTACGATACGAAAGTTTGTAGATAATTTTGATTTCTTTGACGATGACGAAGTAACATTTGCTGTAGGGGCATTTTGAGCAGGTAATACATTTGCACCAGTACTTGGGGACGATATCGAATTCCTTTTATTATTGATACGAACATATCCTTGTTTGGTTACATCTAAAGATTGCGTATTTGGAATATATGCACAATTATTTTCCTCATCCTTTTGATTTTCTTCAATTATTGGCGTCGACATTGCAAAAGAATTATCATGAAAGCATTTGCTTGCATTTGCTTGGTCTTTTGATGGCTTAAGTGTTCTTGATACTGGATTCGAATAAAATTCCGATATTATAGTTTCAAAATACCATTTGTCCTGAAGTTGATAAGTATGTTGTCTCATTTCTATTAATTGAAAATAGAAGAAACGCAATATAAGCCACGTCACCTCGCACTGACCAGGCGGGCATTCTGAAATTGTTCATATAAGAAAGAAGTCACACACACAAAACAACAAAAGCGAACATTTGGAATTGTACCTCTGATTCTACTAATTTCAAGCCATGTGTTATGATAATCCTTTCCTTTGTCGGGTGACAGCAGATCTTCATTGGTATAATTAATAATTCTGGGATATCGCCTTATGACTGCTAAAAGTTGAAAAATGCTTTTAAAGTTTTCGATTGGCTCTTGCCAACTCGTTTTCAAGTAGAAACTTTGTTTATACACGGTATTGGGACTAATAGAAAAATAAATCTATTAATTAAATTCCATAATGAAATTTCACAATTGAAAGCATACTTTTTCAAAATGTATGGACGTAAAAAACATAAAATCTCTTCCAGTTGCGTGTTAGCATTTGATGGTGTCAAATATGTTTCCCATTCGTAACGTGTTTGAAGATAAATCCAGAATTTCATCAGTTTTGTAGCTTTTATAAAAACAAATAATGTTGAAACAAAATTGTAATATTTTCCACTTTTCCTTATCAGTATTCTCTCTATATATTTGCAAATATATTTACATTACCTTTATCCTTAAGTTCATTAGCTAATGCATTCCAAATAATGCCCTTGCGATGATAGTCATTATAATATATATGATCCGTATCATATAATTCTGGATAGTCTTTTAACAGTTCAATGAATTTCTGAATTTCAGGCGTAATGCGTAACATATGATATCTATTCTGTTCAGTATTTCCTTCGGCAGGCTCGGCATCAACATCGATAACAATAATTGGATTTTCTTCAACAATAAGAACCACATCATCTTCCTCGGGGGCATTAGTTTTTGCTGTTGCGTCATTGGTTTTAACCTCGTGTAGCATTTTATTAGGCAAAAATCTCCTTTAGAAGTGAAGAATAAGAAGAATAAATAACTTTATTTACTCAGTTTAGGAGCGCAAAATTGTCAGATAGATATAAAAAAAATATTATTCTTACCGATCTGGTATAAAACGCCAAAGAAATAAGAGCTCCCGCTCAAAAACCATTACAGGTCTTTTCTTACATTTCACTCGATTGCCATCCAGTAAGAATTTTCGCAATTTTCGGACATACTTTTGATACGAATATCGAATATCAATCCATGTATTTTTACAAAAATCAACTATTAAAAAACAAGAACAGGAATAAAACCAAATCTGAGGAGTATATATGCGAATAGTTTATCATGATTATACTATAAATCGAATGAATACCTTCACTTTTTAATCGACTTGCTATTTCCTCCCATGCTTTTTCTTTAGCCTTAAGGTTCGAAAAATCCTTACACCTCGCATCGTAGATGACCCGATGTTTGCGAACGCTTTTAATTAGACGTTTGTTAAAAACATATGCACTTGATTCTATCTCCTCTTTGAGATCAACATCTTTTATGTCTTCCGGAGGGTTTAGAAATTCTTGAGAAATAGCATCGGGTATAATAATCTAAAAATGCGTTAGATGCAATAAAATAGAGGCAATTATTAATAATATTCCTAATTCCATTGTAAAAAATAGAAGCCAAAACCATTGGGACTATACTACATATTAAAAATAAGATCTAAAGCGACGCATTTAATAAGCTCCTACTCGACAATTAATTATTTCTATATATTTATATATATTTCTATATATTTCTATATATTTCTATATATTTCTATATATTTCTATATATTTCTATATATTTCTATATATTTCTATATATTTCTATATATTTCTATATATTTCTATATATTTCTATGTATTTCTATATATTTCTATATATTTCTATATATTTCTATATATTTCTATATATTTCTATATATTTCTATATATTTCTATATATTTCTATATATTTCTATATATTTTTATATATTTCTATATATTTCTATATATTTCTATATATTTCTATATATTTCTATATATTTCTATATATTTCTATATATTTCTATATATTTCTATATATTTCTATATATTTCTATATATTTCTATATATTTCTATATATTTCTATATATTTCTATATATTTCTATATATTTCTATGTATTTCTATATATTTCTATATATTTCTATATATTTCTATATATTTCTATATATGTATTTCTATATATTTCTATATATTTCTATATATTTCTATATATTTCTATATAATTCTATATATTTATATATATTTCTGTATATTTCTATATATTTCTATATATTTCTATATATTTCTATATATTTCTATATACTTCCATATATTTCTATATACTTCTATATATTTCTATATATTTCTATATATTTCTATATATTTCTATATATTTCTATATATTTCTATATATTTCTATATATTTCTATGTATTTCTATATATTTCTATATATTTCTATATATTTCTATATATTTCTGTATATTTCTGTATATTTCTATATATTTCTATATATTTCTATATATTTCTATGTATTTCTATATATTTCTATATATTTCTATATATTTCTCTATATTTCTATATATATCTATATATTTCTATATATTTCTATATATTTCTATATATTTCTATATACTTCTATATATTTCTATATATTTCTATATATTTCTATATATTTCTATATATTTCTATATATTTCTATATATTTCTAAACCGGATGTGACGTAGACTAGACTAAGCTAAGACTGAAGCTAGTCTGAAGCTAGAGCGTATAAGGTCATACCTTCTGGAAATAATATGTTAAGAATATCTTATAGGAAACTTTTATTCTCTTTCAGCGTTTGCATCTGCATAAATGCAGAGAACAGAATGATCATCAAACAGAAACAGTTGTAAACAAAATACGAGCTTGTATTATAGATCATTCACATTCCATTTATTGAAAATGAGACCCGAACTAATATGTTTAAATTTAGAAAAAACGTCATTTTTCCTTCAAAAACAATAGACAAGACCTAAGCGATTGTAACGTGTATCTCTAAAACTAGTCTGCATAGAAAAGCCTGACAATGATTATACTGTGTTTGTATAGTAAAACAGCGCAAAAAGATAATAACAAGGCTAATTTCGGCGTGGTCGAAGCTTATAAATCCTACACTCGTATCATAAATTTATTGTTTAATCCTCATATAAAGTAAGCGGTACGCGCCCATAATCTTCTGTGGTATGCTATTATCTGAAGCAGTTATCCCGCTTATACAATTATACCTTCAAAACTGTATTATAAACTGGAAAAGTCTGATGACAGCCCTGTCCTTCTGGGATTTCATCTAAAAGTAGGCTTGGCAGTGAACCGTTTCTTAATATTTACCCTCAAATAGTTCTGAACTATTGTTAAATTAATGGTTAAAATCTATTTTACAGACGAACCTCTTAAAAAGAAACAAATTTCGCCTCTCAAGGAGGGCGTGGGAAGTAAGTATCTGGTTTATATTTTATTACAATCCAATTCTAAGCTATGGCTCAAATTTCGAGATAATTTGTAGCGATTATTGTGAAAGGGCCATTTTCCCCACCTATTTCAATCAAACTTCTCGAAACAAACGACCGGTTTTCGACTTAAAAAATGGCAGAATTTTATGTTAGCGGTACATTCACTCTGCAGATTGCAGAGTTAGTACGATGATAACAAGACAAGACATTTATTAAGAAATGTGCACCACAATCGAATTAAACTTGTATCATTTTGCAATTGTATTGAACAAATGCTTGTTACAGTGGAACAAATGCTTTCCCCACCTTATCTCTGACGGTTAATGATTTCGAATGCAGGCAATAATTTCTCTGATTATTTTTAATTCATTATTTTTTGCTCGTTAAGAACGAAGAAGAGAAGCTAAGCTGAAAGAAGAGGAACCTTTGTCAATTTACTACGCGTAATGGCTGACCCTGTATCGACGAGTTACGAAAGAAATGTGCCTAATGTTTGCGTGTTGCCGGCTTTTACACACTGGCCTAAATGGTACGGAAGCGATTAATCAGATATTCTCAAACACTGTTGCTGAAATTTCTGTTGCGTCAGTTAATTTCGTATAGCTGCTCAAATCAGAGATCAAAATATAGGACACTCTGCGCCCACAAGTTAGTACTACACTATAGAACCTTGTACCTCACCGGAAAGTCTTGTACTTAGGTAAGTCTGCGTGTTCGAATCAACAGGGTTCACAGAGTGACACATATTTAGTGGAAAACAAAATTAGTGAATCCCTCTGGATGCATTTAAGAATCCATTGAGGCGTTCAAATTCTCCGTTACCACTTTTTGGAGTACTTCTGTTACATTTTAGCATTCAATTACAGGACAAAAATACTGTAAAATAAATATTTCAACACCGATGTTGCAAATCCGACACAAAGCACCCATGAATCCAGAGCATAATGAAAATGTATGTCCTATGTGCGTAACTTTCGGAAGTGTATTATTCGATTGTTTCGTTCAAACTCGTTCATTTACGAATCCTCATTTTGGCCAGCCAGAGAAAAGTCATACGTTATTTAACGCATCCGCTAAAATTTGCTATCGATATACTCGTTCATTTACTCGTCCAATTACGTATTTAGGAACTCGTCGTCATCTGATCGTAGTGCCTTAAGAATTGTTAAGTTCCTATTCTTATACGAGGCTGGTGTGGGCATAGCTACTTAACTTTCGACGAATATTAAAACAATTTTATTATTTTCACAAGTGGCGTTAAGCAACAGATTAATTGTTCTACCATATAGACCCTCTTCAATTTCGTTCGAGATTACGGCAAATTTATACACTGGATCTCGATCGATATGGCAAGTTCTTACTTATTTTGACTCTGATGTTATGACTTCGTGACTTATAAATGTTATAGCATATATCGCCACATAGATGCAACGGTAATTCCTGGCTGGTTCGCGATGCTTCTATTACGAATTTGTCACACTGCTCTCCGCTTAGGTCTGATCGTTCCAACCTCTATGATGGGGTCAGTCTTTCCAGATGAATTATTTTCATTTAACACTTTGCGAGCAATTTTGCATGCAATACACGACACCGTTTTGAAATTACGAGGGCCTTCCCAGAACGACCGCAGCTTTCGGGACGCACCCTCTTTCCGTTGTGGGCTGCGCACAAACCATCTTTCTGTAATTCTTCCAATCTCATGACTCAGTCATAAAGGTCATTAATATTATTGCTCATCAGTTGCGTACGCTGTCTCAGTTGTTAATGTATTTCGCTCCTATGTCCATTGCCTACTCCAATAGTAACTTCCAATATCAACAAGTTTATTGCATTTACCAAATTTAAGGTCTGGTGGTAGTCTGAAGTCAGTTCTAAAAACAATTCCACCAGATGAGTGTGGTGTAGTTTCATGGACTGCTGACCGATCGTGAGCACATTTTTTAAATATAACGAACTCAGTTTCTTCTCAGATCAAAGTAGAAAGCGTTCAGCTTCATTCATTGCGATGAATTCAATCGGTGCTCCTGCATTCTAATGCTGCAATTTAACTTCACTTCTAATCCTTGGACCATTAGAAGCCACACACTGAGTGCTGTTCTTGATACATGCGACCAGTTATTTCTGACAATTTGTCATCGCATCATCGAAATGCCTTTCGTTTGGTCCGTTGTAAAATTCCTTTAGCATAGCTGCCATCATGGACTCTGGCACGACAATCAAATAGCGTGTTTGCATTAAATCATTCCTTTCCCCTCTACGAAGCAGTACTCTATTTATTAGCTTTAAGCTATCCCATTGTATCCATACGTCATTTTCAGGCGACTTCCTGAAACTATTTCTTCTTTGGTTGGCCTTTTAATCATTCTTGTAACTTTGATGATACTGGCCTGGCCTAGCCAGGACCTCAAACTGGCTGAATCCTTCTCCTCCTCCTGAAGCCTTGGATTTCCTCTTTTTAATAGTTCACACATTTGTTCGCCTGTTTGCTTTAGAGTTTCGTGTAGCGCTCTGAACCACAATTATAATGTTTGCTGTCAAAGTCTCGATGTGAGTCTAACATTAGCTCATTCGTTATACCGCATAATCGAAACCCTGTGTACTCATTTGCATAAGCGGCTTGACGTTTGCTGTGCTCTCCTGTTTCCATTTTCTTTGCCTCGAAGTCCACTTCCCTGCACGCCTAGTACTCTCATCACGTATCCCTTTCACAAATGCATAAGGCAAATGAGCGAGACGCTTTATATCAGTTGCATATTTCTGCAGTCGCTTGTTGGCTTTATGATAAGCTTCTTCTTGTGGTCACTACAATGCCGCCGAGAATTTAAGGCTTGCCATCATTACGCCACAATTTCTTTTTTCGATCGCAGAAAGCTTCCGCAGAACTTCAGTTGCAAACCTCTTTACAGATACCACTGAGACCGCTACTTTATCTGCCAATGTCCAATAACTTGTGTTTCAAACTGTAACTTGGAAATTTTAAATGGTATACTTCGATCAAACACTGATGTCTTCAACTTTATTTATGTATTAACTGGCAGATGTGACTGCCCCTCAGCTTATATTTTTCGTACATAACTGACAAGATGCAATAACTTTGAGTCCTGTTCCTGTAGTTGATCAATTTCATCCTGTCTCGTCTGCCTTGAGCGAGCTCTCTCCGATCCATGATAGTTGGAGCTGTAATTATGTCAAAATATTGTGTAGTGTTATTTACTATCTGCTGGTGCAATTGCATTGGGTTATTTTCCAGTTGCTTTCCGCTGCCCCGGCACTGGCAGCGCTTATGTCAAGCACTGAGCGCCTTGTGTGTTTAGCTTGAACGTTCTGGAAGCTGCTCTTCGACTTTTGATGATGCTCCTGAACCATCAAAAGAGAACTCATGTCCTACGTCAATATTTTATTTTTCCTCTGTTCCAGGCAACTGTGCCTTATGACCTGCCACAGGTAGTCCACAAGCCTACGCTTCTTTTCATAGTAAATTCCTTTCTTCGATCACTTTTTGTGATTCGATCACTGGATTGTGACAGTGTTACCTAGTACTTATTACAAGCTCGCCACTTTCAAACATTCACCATTTAATAGTGTATTTCGTTTCACAATCACACTATGTTCAGTTTGACAACCGCATTCGAATTGACAGATAATCCAGTCTATGGAGTATTTAAACACTAGATGCTGATGGCATCGAGGTTCTGGAATCAACTGAGACATCGTGTCTACATATCACAGAACATCTAGTGATCTGTAGTCACGACAGCATATAGTGGCGCATACATATCGCTGATACTTGTGACATTAGAGACACTCAATTCACCATAGTAAAAAGTAATTTGACATCTATTTTTTAAGCATTATTTACATCATGTACATTATACGTGAGTTTGTGCTGCGTTGTTGATATTACATCAACGAAAATAACAATAACGTGTTTGACCACACATAAGCAAAAGTTTTGTGATTTCTGCAATGATTGTAACAGGGTTTCATAGATTAGTCCCGCTTTTAATAATCTTTTAATAATCAGCAAGAAAAATGTATGGAAAGATATATAACAGTTCTCAGTAGATTCAACCATATTCCCCAAATATTTGATGCTTAATATTAGAAGCACCACTTGAACATCGTATTTTTGTTTCAGTTGACGCGGGTATATATTTCTTAAGATATAATAACCAAACTGCAGCAAAATTTGTACCAATGTGTGATTTTATAAAGCAAATGTATGCGAATTAGGAGAAGTGTTCTATTTCTTTATCTCTTTTTGGCATGATCGCAAGGCTTCTACTACCAATTTGTCGCCATGTATAATAAATAAAAATTACTGTTTCATACTAGTGGTAGTTCCCACAAAATTGATAAACAAACACGAAACACAATTCAGATCAGTAATTTCCCTTTACTTACAAATTTCTTCCATGTAGCAAATTTCGTGTTAAGACAGCATAATCAGAGCATCAGTTATAGGAATACGTACTTAGTATGTTCCTGAAACAAATATAGATCACTCAAGAAAATTTATCGAATTTCAAATGATTTCGTTCGGCATGCGATTACATTAGGGAAATACGCATGTAGTAATAATAAGTGTTCTATTTTCATTTCTGTCTATAGTACGGAACTGATATAAATGGCCTAATAACCACGTAAATTTACAGATGTTGCCTTTGACATTTCTCTTAAATTTCACCATGCAACATGTTCGTTTACAACTGTCGAGCACAGGTGCCATATTACAAAAATCTAAATGATTAAATTTGGTTTTATAATCAAAGCAGCATGGTAAGCATGTGGAAAATGCAGTAGCTTTGTTAGAATATCTGGGGCAATGATATCTCCGTGTAATGCACACGGGGTTTCTTAACTTTCTTTCACGATTCTCTTCATTTCTTGAAAACCAGCTAAAATTTGCAGCAAAACCCAGAGGTAAGGAGATAGGACACTCGCTTCTGTAAATTAAAAACTCGCTATGATACCCATTTTATAGTGTGTTGAACCATAGAGTAAGAAATAAAAAGAGTCCGAATCACTCAAAATCGCTTCGCCGTCAACTTAGAAGCGGGCGGTCAGGACGATGAACGAAGGAAGCATAGAGTGAAAATATAGTTGAGAAACGATAGCAGCCGAATGGCTATGGTTATTTTCTTCGGGTCGCTCTTCGCATTTCGCTATTTGTTTCATTTTATTATTTTTTCTGGCTTATTTCTTACTCATGACATTGCTTGTATGAATCTTCACAACTTATAGTGCAAGAGGTTGCATGTATATGAGCGTAATAAGAAAGGGAGACAAGAATAAAGCGTTGTTGTTGTCCTATGCTATTGTTTACTTTTGGCGGTGGTGTATGGTTTCATACGATTTTTGCCTATTCTGTTATTTTTGCCTATTTTGCTATTTTTTGAATGTGAGTACACTTGTCAGAGAGCACAAATAGCTGATTTTGTTTAGAAGTATGATGTGCGCTGCATTGCCTTATATCGGTGAACTCGTCGTTATAAAAGCAATGAAATTCTTTAAATTTCTTAACGTAGATAAATCAATGGGCAAAATTTGTAGGGAAAATGCAGGAATCCTTTGGAAATAATTTTTAATTTAACAAAGGCGAATAAAACCACATAGTTTTACTTTTTCTACTGAATTCTTATCATTTATCAATTTTCTTAATATAAAGTTTTCAATAAAATGAACTTTAAAAAATATTTATTTAATTTTTTTAAGTGCATCAGTACTATACAAAAGTATACAAACAGGCATGGCATCTAAAGCGGACAACGCATGCTCACATATCGTTGTCGAACCGTTTTCGTTACAAAAACAAAACAACGGCAGCGCAAAACAAAGTCTCCGAGAGTCAGTGAAAAAACAGAAAAGAGCGGAAGAAAAGAGACTAACAACCAAGAACACTCAGGAATGAGTAAAAAGGGAGTCCATTATTAGACCCTCCATAGAAAATTTTGCTTGTACCAGATTCGGACTCTTGTTGTTTCTTACTCTATGGTTGAACTCACAATGTGAGAAACCGCATGACTGCGAGAATTCGTCCGATATTATACTTGTTTCTTTGCCTCGGTTTGGCTTATGAGTGTAATGTCATTGAGTTGCCATATCAGAAGTAAAAACAACTGGATAGTTTGGCCTAACAGAGGTTTGCAATGTGTTATGACACTAATCTCTTTCCCACTTTTGATGTTTAGAAATCTATCTTTGCACGAGAAAATTAAAATTGTACCCTATCGCCGCTTATTGTGTTGACGTCGATATCTGCTTCTGCTATTTTAAGAGGGTACTCAATTTTTCTGCAAAAGCTTTTCATAAGCACAGACGCGCGACAAAAAAAGGAAGGCTAATGTACCAGCATTTTATATAAAAATTATGTATTTGCGAGAGAATTCTACTGACTGAGGGCTGTGGTCCTTGCCGCAGTCGAAGGCCGCCATATATGAAAACTTTTATACATACAAACAAGTACAGTACTTGCTACCATCGGCCTGGCCGAAGTTTAAATACCCTACACCCGCAGGATATATCCGTATTCCTAGTAGAGACGCGGATCACACGCACTTTTTGAAAAATATAAGCTATATAAAGTACAATAACAGAGATTATTTGTGCATATTTTATGAATATATGTGACCATATCTCTTCGTTACCTCGTAATCGTGGTTGTAACAGACAGACAGATAGACACCGACAGACGAACAGAGTTAAATCTACCCAGGGGATTGGTATGAGCCAGAATTTACATACTTTTCCATACCTGCTACATGTTTTCCATACCTGTCATACCTTTAATGCGTTACAAACGGAGGAAAAGACTGAATATACCCTAAACCCTTCGCGTTTAGGACATAAAAATATTTTGAATAATTATAGCTTGAACACATAGAAATTACTGTTTCTGCCGGCAGTAACAGCATTTCAGCATTGAACACATAGACTTCTCGGACAGAAGGCAGTAAATGTCAAAATGCTTTACAAAATGTAAACAAGAAGTTTGTGTAAGAAAATTCTCTTCATACAGTTCAAATAATAGCTTGAACACATAGAAATTACTGTTTCTGCCGGCAGTAGCAGAAATGTCAAAATTTACATTGGCTCTTATGGGAAGAGAGAAAAAAATAATTTCTGTCGGTCAGTAAAAGCAGTTTCTGCCAGGTAATCGATTGAAAATTTCTAATTTTACTGCCGTCTGCTACCCTTGTTCTTCTTATCATGTTTTTGTTTTTGTTTCTTATTTGAACTGTATGAACGGAATATTTTACACAAACTTCTTGTTTACATTTTGCAAAGCATTTTGACATTTACTGCCTTCTGTCCGAGAAGTCTATGTGTTCAATAATGAAATGCTGTTACTGCCGGCAGAAACAGTAATTTCTATGTGTTCAAGCTATAAGAAACAAAAATAAAAACAAAATAAGAACAAGGGTAGCAGATGGCAGTAAAATTTGAAATTTTCAATCTATTACCTGGCAGAAACTGCTTTTACTGCCCGATAGAAATTATTTTTTCTCACTACCCATAAGAGCCAATGTAAATTTTGACATTTCTGCCACTGCCGGCAGAAACAGTAATTTCTATGTGTTCAAGCTATTATAATATAATTATTGTGAATAAGCTAATTTTGTTCGATCACACTTATTAATATTTTTTCCTTAACCTTATAGCATGTCACATAAAAAAATTTACCTCGGTTGGTCGAGTGTTCACATACAACAACCCATGTTTGTTCTGTCAACTTACACTGCTTTTCAATCAATTATCACTCATACGCAAAAACAGAAATCACTCCTAATATAATATAAATTTAAATATGTCAACTTAAATTTTTGACATAATTTTAGGCAAATACTTATCGCTCTACTACACTATATGTAAGAAAAAGGCCAAGATATATGGTTTCTTGTTCGAACTTCGAATTTCGATGAAAATCCCTGCAATTCTAAACGAGAAAAAGAAAAATGTTGAAGATGTTTCTATGTAGTCGTTGTAGTGAGTAGAAAATCAAGGTGGTAACACGATTTCAATTGTCATTTCTTCGGCTTAAGCCAAATAAGTTCACGTTAAGTCGTGTTGAATGATTTTCCCAAAACGAACCCATATATCAAATAACACTTTAATACTCCTTAAGCCAAACCTATGTTGAGTATAATCAGACCACTACGGTGCAACGTTTTGGTTACTGAAGGTTAGAATCATTATCGCAGTCAAACATCATAACAAACTCATAGCAGCGAAGTCGGCAATTTACGTAACGGTGTAACCTAAAAAAACACGTATAGCGTTGGGATTTTCTTCTTCTCAGAGCGACACAGAAAACAAACCGAAATAAGAGCGTTTTACTACTAAATTCGTTTCTCATCGGATGTCAAAATTGGAAATTATAGCTATAAGCCAATACACCTTATATTCGGTAGGTGTAATTTATTCGTTCATCCGATAGCTTTTAGCATAGATAATGAGATAGGACACTCGCCCTAACAAATGTGCATTTTTAGCATACAGTCACAAGTTTCTTAGGAGGTTGGTATAAATTTATCGATGAAAATAAAAATATACACTGTGCGAAATGTGTTAAATACCACTCGTTACCAAACGCACAGTAACCAAGAAGAACGTCGAGTTCTCACATTGTGTGTGGGAATTCAACAGACTATAAAACAGATAGGGAGATAGGACACTCGTTGCTGTAAATTATTTCGTTAAAATAAAATATCGTTATAGTGGCCATTTTTATAGCCAATGTGTAGGAACTCGTAAAATGTTGATCTTATTTACTGTGCGTTTGCTAACGAGTATAACGCCATATTTGTCATAATATGGCGTCATACTCATACAAGTATAACGCCATCGAGCGTGTTGAAAACATTTTGCCCAGCTTCTATTTCTATATAATTTTCACCAAACCTACACAATAGTGGTAGGCTTTATTTAAGAAAATCAATGTTGAACTACGAAAATGGACGATCACCCAAATCAAGGTGATATATATAATTATTAGAATCTTAAAAGGAATTACAGATCTGTACAATTGATTTTTAATATCAAAACAACAACAAATTTATTGCAGTGAAATACAATAACCCGAGTATCGTTTTATAGCGGAGAAGTAATTTATAGTACGGTTTCTCGTTTATTATAACAAAATATATTCTAACTATATTAATTTTAGATTTTTGTTTACTGAATTAAAATATTTCATTTATCAAATGATTGAAAAATAAGAACTAATATTTTTTATGTTCAATGAATTCATACATATTTTCTATCGCTTCTCACCTATAACCCCCTTAAAATCGATACCAGTGCAAAAACGCACGTGCGAGTGCCGTTGGTGTGGCTACAAATTTCTAATGAAACTTGTACCAATTTCCTAAGAAACTTGTACCTTCTTGTGAATACATGCCAAAAATGTGCATGGATTAGTGATAGTGCCCTAGCTCTTTATCTCTGGTATAAAAAATTACCATTATAACGAATTTATAAATTACAGCAGTGCCCTATTTATTTATCTCTAATTTCTAGTAAATTAGATCTTTATCTATCTTCCAGAAATTGTAATTACTAATTAGTAATTAGCATGAACTAGAAATTATTAGTGACTCAATTAATCAAGAGCAACGAGTTAGCTGATTACTTTGAAAATCCAAGTACAACCTTCACGGTATTTGAAGAAACGACCGAATTCAAATGAATTGTGACGATTTTGCAATTGTATTGTTTGTTTGAGTTGCGATTCTGTTACCCACCAGAATTCTGTTACGAGTTTGCGATCCTGTTACCCACCATCCCACATGCGCGCAAAAGAGAACTGCGTAAAATAAATTATGTAAATTCCACGCACTTGGCAACAAAACTAAACATGCAGAACAGACACTAGAACAGATTCTCTTTAGAAATGTGCACTAATAAATAAAATATGCATTATACAAATATTGTATAGAAAAGTTCTGTTTAACGAAGAGATTGTTTTGCAAGGGGAATCTGGATACTGCTCACGACCTCTCCACATTTTCAATTCTCATTTATTCTTTGCAGAGTATATGTGGTTATTACTGAGCCCCATATAAGCCTGAAGAACAAATATTTCGCAGAAAAAGAGCTAAACCTAGCGTGATAGCTATTTCTGGTTTCACGATGTCGGGGTTCCCGACATTGAAATTGAGCAATCTATGGTTGTTGGGACGTGAGAATTAGAACAGAAATTAATTCTCACAACGGTCAACGAAATGTTAATATGTCACTGCAAGGACAAAAATACTGTTTTTAGATATCTTTGTCTTTATCTTTTTATTATCTTTATATATTTTTCTCATTCCCACCTTTAGGAACTAAAATCTAACCCAAAAACTAATTTCCATGAGCAGAATTTTAAATAACACAATGTTTGCGATCTCGATTCATAACATCGAAGTTTCAATATTTATACATAAATAACCATTACATAATTGTCCAACAGAGCTACCCGATTGAGGTGTGTAGTAACACTGAAATGCAACACTGAAATGCTATTCTTTGCCAGATTTGCTTTGTCGTACCTTTCACATCCAAGTACTCAGACAGATGGAGAGGGACAGAGAGAGAGAAGGGAGAGAAAAATTTTAACTATACCCTTCACGACTATGGGATATGTGATTTCTTTATTGCACAAAACCCGATTGAGGGGTATGAGTTTTGCGAGGTGATTTACATGTATAAAAACAATTATTCCTGATCATTAGAATTGACACTAAATATTAAACTTTTGGAAATATTTATATAAATATCACAATTAAAAAATAAACTCAATTTTTTAATAGAATATTTAGCATTTTTTTTTTGGATATATTATTTTGTCTGACAAAATTTTCAATAGATTATTTAATATCTTATAGCCCTGTACATCTTTGTTTATGAGAATATAAAAACAAATATTTTTCATGAATACTAATCTATTTCAGAAGTTCTGATAAGTTCCAACATTAAAGTAATTTATAGTAATTAATTGGCATACCTAATTGAATAAAGGTAAAACAATAATCAAAACTATCATAATAAAACACAAAACAGTTTGGAGAAAATCAACGATTCCAAGGCAACTTCAAAACTGCAAACCCTCCTAACCCAAGATATTGACAGCGTACTGGAAATGAAACAACTAGTGGGAAGTCAGAGCAACCGGAAATATTCGTTACTGTAAATCAGGCGTTGCCGATCCTTACCTGCACTAATAATTGAGCACTTTAACTCTAAAGCAAAGTCATTTACATTGCAAAACGAGGGCACCCCACTAATACCAAATACACCACAAAAGAAACGGCAACGTGCTTGATCTTCATTCCTTATCACTAATTCCCCTAGGGACAAACATCTATATAGATGTTTCGTATGAAGCTTTTGAACTAATTATGCTTTTATAAAGGATATATATTTTTTATATTTTATTTAGAGATCGATAAATATCTATAGGATGCTTTTATGCGGATATGGAACTATTACTTTGATAAAGTGGAGAGATATTGATCAAATATTTGATATGTTTAAGCCAATACACAAACCTGTAACGCTACGAAAATTGAAACAGAGTCTAAGAATTGCTGAGTAGAAAAACACTTTGTCACACCACTGTGCTCTTAAAATTACTCTTATTACCCTTCCCTTTTTTGACGTTTGCTTTCTAACATTTTTCTGTGAAATGCTAGAAATAAATACTTTATAACTTTTTTGCTTATCAACTCACCTCAACGATATCCATTTTGAAGCACCAAAAACAATTACTATAATAAACTAAAATGCACGAAACTTATATTTTCTCTAATATGTCTTTAAAACACTGAGTACCGAAGAACAATTAACTTCAGCACACAATGAATCTGAACTGGCAATACAACACAAGCGACAAGCATTCAGTGAGAGTCGGAGACCAACAAGCTCAATTGTAGCCACCATATGTGGTGTCTAACTAGCAGCTTTAAAGAGAGCTAATTCAATTCGCTCTCTTATATCATTTCGCCGCCTGAGAAGCGGATTGACGTCCATTTTAAATGAGATTTTTTCCATGAACACTGTATATCAGATTTACAATACTGTTGTTCTTGTTTTCTGTTATTCATAATATTGTTAATTTCGTCACCCTGCAAAAGATCCTAAAGTGAAAGTAGAGAAGGTGCCCACGGGTAATATGTTCCCTTTATGATTTGTATATGTTTTGCTTCCAAACTTACTGATTTCAAGAAACAGATGAGTGAAACACAAATCCTATACATGGTACGATTTTCAAAAAATCGAACATGTATTATAAGTTTATGAATATTTTAAATTTGCTAAGTTATTTGTTGTATTGATCAGAGAGTTAATTATTAGTAGATAAGTTGGCAAGGAACAAAATGTCCCAGCGAAATATGAGATTTCGTAACGGAGTACGAGAGTTTTGAATCAGTTTAGTGAGTTACATAAAGTGTGTAGAGGATGTCATAACTCTTTTAATATCTAATAAATGGCAAGCCGAAATAAAATTGTGCTGCAGAAAATTGCCAATTCCCGGCAGATGTTGAGAGCGAAGAATTTATAAGACTAATCCATCTAGGCAAGAACAGCAACAACGTAAGTTGAGCGGATTAGAATTTTTGAAAAACAAGAAAAGTATATTGCGCTCAATAATGAACCCCCCTTATAAAGAACAATGCTTAAAGCATACTTTATATTGTCATTGTATAATTTTTTATCGCGATGAGAAAATATTTATTAAAAAAGTAGGAATTGCCTCAATTGGGAGTAGATATAGTACGCTTAACAAATTGTTGAATTAGACCAGGTAAAGAACAAATTCTGCTAAAAATTATTTATCTCTGAAACATTAGCTCCTTCGCTAAAATTGGCGGTACTAAAAAATTTGGAGAAAAGTTAATTACAGATGTCTAGTTCCTTTTCTTAATGTTGTATTTTACGGTTAGGACCCAAAAATTTTTTTTTGGAGGCGGCAGTTATCTTGGATTTGGAAGCCTTTGGTGGTCATAGATATGCACCCACCGATATCGGTATCCGAGTGACATACGGTGATATCCAAGGTAGCGCTTGATGGGTAATTAACAGTGGAGCGTGCAAAATACCTTTTTGTCGTGTTCTAAATATCTACAGAGATATAATTGAATATGTGGAGGTTAATATTTTTCTGTCAAAATTGCATTGCTTTTCTCCGAAGCAAATTCACGGAGTTATAAAAGTAATTCATTTTTTCGAAAACAGCCGCAACTAAGTCTTCAACTAGCGGAATACACACGGTAAAATAAATTTTTTCTGTGGAAATATAAAGATCTTTATGTATTGGCGGCCTTCATAGCCTGCGGAGCCGTACAAATCCAAGTAATAGTAGCACACAGCGCTTCCATATACAGAGTTCCTGAGTGTCAATTAACTAACCTACCAAATTAACTCTAGACTAATATTTCGAACCTGTATACCAAAATTAAGTTAACTGAGATAGTACTTAAATCATATTATATAATATTTTAATGCTAAAATAGGTTTAAAAAATAGTTTTGTGCCTTCGTATATTCGTTTCAGAGAAAATAAATAAGATTTCCACGGAAATATATTAATTTTCATACATAAAAAGCTATTTAAAATTAATTATTGATTGAGACCTATTCTGAGATACTCAGAACTAAGCATCGATTCTTAATTTACACCAAAATCTTTTATGCCGCGATTTGTGTATGTGGTAGAATAAAATCATAACATATAAATTTAAAACGGATATTAAGAATTAATTGATTTTCGTTTTCGAAAAAAAAGTATCTAGCCCTCTCATATGGGAACTTTTTTTTGGTTGACAGAAACACTGAAAGCTATTGCATCTCTGGGTGAGAGCGAGCATTGCAGCCTTGTTTGTTTTGTTTTTGCTTTTGTGCTTACTTTTTAAGAGATGGATTAATTTATAGTGAAATATAGCTTTGAGTTATGTTTAGGCAAAAACTTATTTTCAAGTGGCTCCATCCAACCAGCAAATGTAGTGTCGGTGCTGTGCAACGCTTTCAACTGTCAGTAGCTCCACAGGTGACGTCTGTGGCCAATGTAACCACTTTTTCACGACTTCTGGCAAAACTCTTTATTGATGCGGAAAACAAATTTGCTCACGAAGCTTTGGCCGCTTCAGTAAAGAAATATCAAATATTTCAAGCAGAAAGTACTTGCCCTAAGATTGGTTCTGGAGAGGAGCCTACCTCAGTACTGAATTCATCTAGGGATGAAACAGATGTCGACAATTTTTTCGAAGACTTCTGTGCGCTTTGTCGATTGTGGTCGTCACCAAATTCAAAATTTTCCGTTAGCGATCCTCGCTATAAACCATTCGTGGAAATGGTCTGCCGGTTGTCGCACAAACTTTCTGATGCACAGTTATTGGAGGCATTGCGTCACCTCACATATTTACCATCTGATATCTCAGTAAAAGCTCCACATTATGTCGAAATATGGAATACGCTGGATGTTGTTTGCACTGATCGCATTGATCAATGGAATACCGATCAGCTATTATTATACTGCGATGCATGGTATACTTTAAATTTGGGAAGAATCTGTGATTTCATAGGGGAAGCTTTGCGTCGGATGGATCGAAAAATTAGACGCATGACACCAGAACAACTTGTGCAGTCCATGTTCTTTTGCAATGTGGTGCGTAGGCCTATTATAGAAATGTTTCAATTTGAAGTGAATTTGGCCTCATGTATTGACAGCCTAAGTCTACGAGAAATTGGAGTAATGGCTATGGGTTTCTTCAAAACTCAGACACCAATTCGTAATCCTGAGTTAATTTCAACAATATTTCGCCGCCTTATAAGTGAAGTCGATAGCGTGGAAGACATCACTTTAGTTAGTCTGCTTAAGATACTACGATATAGCTCAAAATTACCACAGGCAGCTCTTATCGGAGAGCTTCTCGAAGCCCTTTGTCCGCAAATCGATCGCATTTCATTATTGAGCTGTTTGCATGTTGTATTGCTGGGAACTGATATTCATTACAGCCATGATTCCTGTTTGGAGCGCGTGGTACAGCGTTTCAACCGAGACTTGGATCAGGCACGTTTGAAGGATATGGAGCGACTCTGTTTAGCGTTGTGTGTGTACAATTACAAAAGTCCCAATGGCCTAGATCAAACTCTGCTCAGAAGGATTTTAGCCCAGTTACAAACGAAAATTGACGAGATACTAAGCCATCCTAAGTGTTTTTGTAGGTGTATTCATTTCCTTAGTATAAAAGGTTTTTATGACTTGGAGATGATCAGCAGTGTCCTGGAACCACGCTTTTTAAGACATGCTTATGGAAAAAGTTATGTCACCGGGAGAGAGATATTCCAGTTAGACTCTTTTGTCAAGATTAATCTAATGAATTCGAATTATACTGGCCATCAGTTATCTGATAGATATCGTAGCACGATGGGCAAGTACTATACGCATTATATACCGGAGAGAAATTCCAAATATAAGCTTAGTTATACCGATCGATTACTTTTGGATATTAAAGAAGCAGTGGGGAATATTTTCAATACTACTAAATTAAAACACATTCTGCCACATTATGAACGGCCAGACATAGTAGTTTGCTACGATACCGAGACACATAAAGCTTTGGATTTATCACCAGAATGTCCGAAAGATTATAGTGGTATATCAGCCTCCTTGGAATTTATTCGTGGGTGTTAGATTGAAAATTCTTATGTTGTTGCAGGTGCTATTTTGGGTCGTAAAGAGCTATTGGGAGAAAAGGAGTCTGAAAAAATTGATACCGTAGTAATTGTAATCGCTGGCTGCAACAATATGGTTAGAGATAAAGATCGTCACACCGCTATATTTGACTTAAAGTTACAGCAATTGAAGCTCCTTAAGCATAAATGCCTGGTGGTAAGTCAGAATGTGACCAAACAGTCATGGCACGTAACATGCATTTTTAAAATTCTTACAGATATATTGGCATGAATGGAATAGTTTAGAGACCGCAAAAGATCGGGAAGTGTTTGTCAAACGCAAATTATCAACGGTTACACATTTATAGCCTTAGTTTTTTTCAAAAATTCTTAATTCCAGAGAGTTGTTATTTAATTAGAACTAAAAATATAGTATCAAAATAAATAGCTTTACCAATTGACTAAAAAATTCTTTGTATTATAAATAGAATCCATTAATTTCAGATCCATTTGTCATATTGATTGCATTGCTTTTTTTGAATATTCATAAACTAAAAATAATGTCGCACTAGCCGGAATGGTTCGTATAAGAGACGGCAGAAGACCATTATATAAAGCCGAGAAGCCCTCTTTTTTTAAGATGTCCAATCCCACGGTGACCATGCCTAACTGGAGGCTATTAACCTGAATTCTACTTTTAATCACATCGGCCGGAAGTATCGATGTCCATAACATAATTCCACCAACAGCACCAGCAGTCATCGTCTTCAAGGAACCAATTTCATCTTTCGATTGATCCGGTCTATAGATATAAACTTTAAAAATTATTTTTTATGTTAAATTTATGTGATTACTTTCTCAGGAATTCCCTCGCACATTCATAGCCACCAAAGAAAAAGAAGTAGCCAGGCATCTCACGTGCGAAAGTGGAGCTAAGTCCCCGAAAGAAGCCAGGAATACCTAAACATCGGGTGTGTGAGTGATATATTTAATTTCGTGATAGGAGAATTTGGTTTACTCTTAATACCTTCATTTGCATAAATTTGACATGTCAGCTTCCAAGGTGTCACATGGTAAGTCCCAGAGTTTTTGATAATTCCTGACTTTTAAGTAAAGGGAAAAGATAATTTATTAAATCATTGCAAAACTTTAAATGTAGAAATCAACAACCTCTCGTAAAGCCTGCAGTTTACATTTAACCAATTCCGTAGGGCACAGAGCAAACGTTGAAAAGAACGCTGCCAGAAATCCGGCAAAGGCATTGCCTACCGTTGATAAATTATTTGTATTCTCCACCCCGAAGGTATAAGCTACTGCTCTCTGACAGCTACCGTAAGCTGCAAATAGCACAGCATTTTCAGCAACACTAGCCACCACCGAGGGAATAGTGCCTGCATATAATCCCCGAGCAATGCCATCCTTCCGATACGTCTCGACAAAACAGTGAAACATATTTTTATAAAGATGTGGAAAGGTTTGCTGCTTAACCTTAATTGTATCCATTGGCTGGGAGACATATACCTGCATGCCGCCGGCTGCTCATCATGGACCACATGAAAACAGAATTTTAGAAAGACTTTTAAAATTGTCTTCAGAAATATTTTCTATAGAAGTATTGTACGATTTTCCGAGCTCCCTAAAAATATCAATATGAGATAATCACAAACTCGAGAAATTAGAAGCTTGGGCTTAGGCTTTACTTTTAGGCTTGTACTTTTATGGATTGCGATAAAAAATGTTATGGGTATATAATTTATATCGAGATAATCATATACGTACTCACCCAAAGAGCCTGCAGTGAGGTCAATCAGACTTTGACGCAGTTTATTGTCATTTCCGTTATCACTTTTAAATGTCATATCAAGTTCTATGAATTACTTTTATTTATTTAATGATAAACAGCAAGATATTTTCAATAATCCAAGCTTTATTGCTTATAATTCAAATGCTTCAGAAGGCCGTTCTCTCCCAATCAGATTTAATTCTCAGAAATTTCGGATTTTGATTTCTTGTGAGGCCACAAAACAAGCCACTCGTGCGGTCCTCAAACAGCCAAAGTCTTCTTATTTAATGTTTCAATGCATCCAAACCAATTCTTTTGAAAGATAATACATTTGCTTCCAACTTGTGCGGAGATTATTTGACACTAAAATTACAATGAACATTCACTCTCTCCTGCGGATGGAAATTTCTCTCTCTTCGATATTCAAATTTTACTCATTACCATAAATAAAATGACTAGAAATAATTTTATGGAGGGAATTGCCCTGCCGGAAATCTTTGGAGTTTTTCACAAAACGCAGTATTCGCAATGTCGACCCCTCCTCACCTAAAAGTGCTAAGAAGCATGTGCGACACAAAAAATCACCTTAATTAAGCAAAAGACGCGGACCGGGAAACAAGATGCAACTTCACTCTCTGAACTGCCAAAATCACATGGTTCTTATCGAGATTGAGAAAAAAGTTTGATTTTATTTTGCTTCCCTAACTTGCTGCTCAAAATTGCTTCCCTCTGTTGAGCTAATTCTAATTGGCAGCATGAAGACCGTTGTTAATTTTTGTGTTTGTTTACACATTTGTTTTTGAAATGATGCTAGATGATGGTTCTGGATGATTCTGCTTTGACTCCTACTTAACTTTTTTAACTTTTTTGCTTCCCTAACTTAAAGTTGCAATCAGTTTCCCCGTTTGCGTTCAAGACTTTAGAAGTAGACAGTGTTGCATTTCTACAATAGGTTGGGGGAAAATATATTTAACAACAACTGCAAGCGATACTTTTCCGACGACGAACATTATAGTCGCGAGAAATTTAAAATCGAATATCTCTAGTTAAAATAGCTGCTTTTAGTTATTTGATAATACTAATAGTACTCATAAGACCTCGTAAATACTTATTCGTTTTATGTCATAAAGAATATAAATACGAAGTTGTTAATTATTTATTTAATTCGTCAATCATCCATTTAAAACTCTTGACTGAATTCTATAAAAATCAGAGACAACTTCTTTATCTCTGGTGAAAACCCTCTGAAACTGACGTATTATATCTCAATTTTCAAACAACGACAAATGATGTGAGTGCAATACTTTATGAAATACGGTCATTGTTTATATGCAGCAGTGTTTCTCAACCTAATTTAAATGCCGGCATATTAAACTTTATTTGGAATAGTGAAAACCGCACGGTTTGAATCGAATAAAAAAAATAAAAAAATCTAAAACAACTGTTAGTACATATTCAAGTTAATCTGATATAGTATCTTTATTATTCATATGTATACTTTTGTTATTTTTGTATATAATAAATGTTATTTTTATGAAATTTACAAAGCATATTTTTCGAAATTTATTTGTTTGGCATAGATTCTCAATCATAACGTTCTAATCGACTCCATAAAAAATGTCTATTCTTCGTTCAGTGCATAATATTATGATTTCCTTCCTATTTTTAATAAATTTAAATCTTGATTAAATTGATGTTTAATCAGAAGAATCTATTTATACTTGTAAAAAATCACCATTCTGATGGATTGGTACAAATATTTCTCTGTACAGTTTTTAATATTGTAATTATTATTTTCTTCAATTTAAATATTATATTTCTAATTATGTATATATTTATAATTATTACTCTCAATCGTTTATTTTGGAAATGTGCAAGTCCACTTTTTTCACATAATTATAGGTTAACATAAGGTCACATATTTATAGGTTTTTTCATCGAAAATAACATTTAATTTAATTTAGTTTCAGTTTTATGCAATGGCTCTTAATCTTTTTTATTTTATAATATATTAAAAATATAAGATAATTTTTTTACATTATTTATAGCGCTTCTAGACCTATCGCTAAGATAAAATTTGAGTGAAAACACAGATTCCTTCCGAAAAATTATGTATTTGTGTAGGTTAGAACGAATTATATAGAACTAACAAACGTGATAAACTATACTGCTTAGATTATACAATTATAATCATATAATTCGTTACATTAATCGCATATTTTTTAGCTCTGTTTAATACAATTGTTATTGAAAAATTTTATTTTGTGCTTACGCAATATACTTGCGTTGTACAGAATGTTCATTTTACCCGCTGAGCTAGAATTTTTCTCTAAATTATAAAAAGGACATTCCAACTATCACACAAAAAATTAGCAAAACAGGAAAGGATTGAACACATCCTTAGGGAACGATGGACACTTGTATGTGCGATACTTATTCTATGTAAATTCTCTCAATGCGTTCGCAATGTAATTCCATAAACTATATGACAATACTTATTAATAAGGAACGACACAAATGATAAAAATTATTACAGAAAAAAATTATTAGTTAAAGTAATTATGCTTTTTTTAATAATAAATTTTAATATGTTTTTTAGTAATTAATTTTTTTTACAAAAAATTTTCAGTCAATTTTGCAGCGATATTTCTTCAGTTGACCAATGGATCAGTTCAGTTTACCAATAATTTACAATCAATATATTCTAATAGAAATTATGTCGAGAAAATCACATTGCATTGGTACAAATTTAAAAAACTAAAACAATGAAAATTGTGTTGTGAGCTTACTGGAGCAAAAATTTACTAGAGCTTTTTGTATAAAGAAAAAATATATAAAGGAATACATAAAGACAATGCTAAAGAATTGTAGGTATAAATAGAAAGAATATAAAGATATTGAAATAAATAAAAAAAAATATTAAACTTTTTTGTACTTGCATTTAGAAAAATAAATTATAAGGTTTTAATATTTCAAAATTGTGTCGAGGATAATTAAGCGATTATGTCTTCCTTTTTCTTGCTTTTCCTTTTTCCTTTTATTTCTTATGAACATATTTTTTTGTTCTACGTTTTGGGTGGGAAAATATTTCGTATATAACTTTTTCTTTTTTACAACTTTTCCAATGCGCGATCAATTTTGGTCTTCTTACCAGATGCATTTTTTGTGTGTAAATTTAGGATATATACATCCATTGGCACATGCATTTATATATAGATTCTTTATATATATATATATATATATATATATATATATATATATATATATATATATATATATATATATATATATATATATATATATATATATATATATATATATATATATATATATATATATATATATATATATATATATATATATATATATATATATATATATATATATATATATATATATATATATATATATATATATATATATATATATATATATATATATATATATATATATATATATATATATATATATATATATATATATATATATATATATATATATATATATATATATATATATATATATATATATATATATATATATATATATATATATATATATATATATATATATATATATATATATATATATATATATATATATATATATATATATATATATATATATATATATATATATATATATATATATATATATATATATATATATATATATATATATATATATATATATATATATATATATATATATATATATATATATATATATATATATATATATATATATATATATATATATATATATATATATATATATATATATATATATATATATATATATATATATATATATATATATATATATATATATATATATATATATATATATATATATATATATATATATATATATATATATATATATATATATATATATATATATATATATATATATATATATATATATATATATATATATATATATATATATATATATATATATATATTTCAAAATTTTAAATAATGGTCTAGGGTCTAGAAGTTTACATCTATAAATTGGTTGAGATAATGTATGAAAGGTTTAATTAAGAGATAATGTATATGCTGTGTTTATTAGAATGCATTCTAAGGAATAGGAAGAAGGTATCATAAAATGAAATACCAGGATATTAATGATAAATTGAAAAGTAGTCGAACGTAATATATTTTTAAAATGAATTCTAATGTCTAAGTTATTTCCGCGTAAACGGAATTAAGTGGTTAAGATTTTCCTTTACAAACTCCTAAATTATTCAATTTACAACAATTACAATTAAATATTTAATATTCGTATAATATTTATATATAAATCTAAAATATATCAAACACATACATGTTAATCATCACATTAATTATACTGAATGAAATCTATAATATATAAATTTTAATTTGATATTTTCTCATCGATAATTACTAATCGATAATTATCTTCTTCGTCTTCGGTCTAATAATTTTAATAATATGCTGGAAACGGGTGATAGTTTGACGGATTGGAAGCATGATGATTGGGTGATGATGATTGGGTGAGGGCAATACTGATGGTCTCACACCCGGATGATAGTTACTTGAGGCGACTTGATGATATGCACCGAAACCTCGTGCCATATGACGATTTTGTGCTGAGTCTCCAAGTAGTCGTGACTGATCCGTGCCGAGTAGTCGATTATTTTGTTCCATTAGTAAATGTGCCGTGGGATCAACTAAAAGACGATGCTGATCCGCAGCTGCAGCATTTGATGCTGCCAGAATACGATGCTGCTCCACGGTCGACAATAGACGATGATGCTCTAAACTCTCACGACTCTGATGCTGCATTTGCGAGGACAGGAATGAACGATTATTTCCGACGGCCATATTGGTATTCGGTGTGAGATCCAGAGATGCCATACGGAGCATATCGTGGTGTGGATGATTGTAGGGCAATTGAGGCGGTGACGGTACAACATAATTAGCAGTGCGACTCAAATCGACGGAGGTGGTCTGATCGTGTTCCTGATCGTTTAATTGATCGGGTAAAATATTGTGCATGGCCGATTGATGATGATGATGCTGCTGAGGCTGCTGCTGCTGCTGCTGCTGATGCTGTTGCATGACTTGCAGTTGGCTGGGATGCTCCTGCTGATGTTGCTGCGCACCCGAAGCCCCTGCTGGATGGTGTTGATGTTGCTGCGCCTGTTGTTGTTGTTGTTGTTGTTGGCTCTGTTCACGTTCGGACAAAATGTCGTAGATGTGATGGTGATAGCGTCCGATGCCGCCCAGATTAGGTCCTGCACTACTGGGCAATTGGAAATTATGATGATAGTTCGAACCGCCTATACTCGAACGCGACGACATGTCCAGTCCTTGAAGGTCGGACATATCGTTCGTTGCAGAATGATTGCCACCGCGGTATTCGCTGGGTTCTAGATCTGGCGTATTGTACTTGTGACTGTTGGTAACAGCCATATTTTCATATTTCGAATACATTAAATCCATTTGGGACTGCGTGAATTTAAGGCGCATGTCGTGGCCGGAACTGGAAGGAGAGAAGAGGTGAAGAAAAAGAGTTTAGATATTATGAGACGAACATAAACAAATTAATAATCATTTGGATTTACTTCGGTGGCATTATACTATTCTCTTCATCGCTGGATAGCTGGCTGTGGATCGGAAGATTATGACGACGCTCTTGCTCTTGCTCCGCGCGTTTATGTCGCATCAAATCGCCGTTGAAGTTATAGCGTGGTATATTTGGCGACGATGCTGGGGAAATCAATTCATGATCGGGATACGTGCTTCCAACGCTAGGGGCATTACGTCGTTGGGCTTGTATTGCGGGCAGAGGAGATGAGGCGGACATATTGTTGCCACTTATACTGTTGCCACTACTCGTACTACTTGCTGTGCCAGGACCAACCGTACCACCACCAGCAGTAGCCGGTCCGTTCGCATTAAACATTCCGTAATCTCGTCCTGGCGAAATTGGCTGAGGCGATGTAGGCGTACGATGATGACCCGAGGAGAAACCGTCTGTATCGCCGGCAGTATTCATATGTTGACGACGAGGAGTTGAACCTGCATCTACATCAACCTCACTATTGTTTTGGTTACTTTGGGGATTCGGTGGATTCGACGCTACGGGTGACATATTGCAAGGATTCATTGCGTTATTCGAATTTGGATACATCGGCAACGTGTTGATCTGCATGGGGAAATTATTCAGGTTTTTCATCATTTTCAGTTCGTTCTCTAAATTATCCATGCTATTGATTGTGCTGTTGTTTGCATCATTAGTACCGTACCGATTCGACTCAGTGTCAGTGTGAGTATTCATCGGACTATCGTTGTTTATCGTGGACTCGTTCGGTACCTTCAAATCGTTGCTTTCATTATCAATCATATTCCCGACAGAATTAAGCGCAGCCTCAACGAGCATGCTAGCCGATGTCGAGGCCGCTGAGCTCGCTCCAGATAACCTTGAATTCGTCTGGTTATAAAATGTGTTCATGAATGTCTGCGAGTGATGCGATAACGAATTCATTTGCATTGCATTGCCGTCGTCCTGGACATTAGTTGCATTGGCAGTTACTGAATTGCCGATGGCATCCGTGCTGCCGCCAACGCCGTTGCTGCCATTCGAATTATTCCCAACGACAGAGGCTAGCGCACCACCGTTGCCATTGTGGTGATATTGCACCATCTGTGCTGCTGCGGTGGCATTATTCGACTCCTGGACTACATCCAGGAATGACGAACTCTCGTCCTCCTCGTGGTTTGCTGAATTATGATGCGGATGATTAGTACCCGTCGAGCTCATAAGTCGCGAGAGGAAGTCACGGTTTTGGCCAATTAACTTGTTCGGATCATCTACTGCGCTGCTCGGTACTGCGAAACCTTGCATATTCATATCAACAGCCCCGCCCACTTGAACTGGAACTGGAATACCGCAATTAGGCTGCGAATTCACCATGTTACCGTTGGGGACTTCGTTACCATCTCCGATGGGACAGCGATCAACCGAGGAGCAATCCCTTTGCATGTGTCGATCATCATCGCTCATCCATTTCTTACTTCCTTTGCTCACAACCAAATTCTGTCCCAAGGGGTTTAATCCATTGCCTGATGCGTTCAAAACTTCTTTGTTCAATGGCGGCGATAACATGTCGTTGTGGTGACGGTATTGGACTGTATTGTCGGTTGGATGATGTTGATCTGATTGATGGAGATCCTGGTCATCTTCATCATCGTCATCATCTTCATCCTCTTCATCATTATCCATGCTATTCCGGTGTGGGATCCCCAAACTCGAATGCGGATGAGCATTTATGATGGGTGGCATTAAGTGCTGCATTTTATTCGCTTCTACCTCGGCATTACTGTTTGTCATGGCAGAGACCGCAGCTGCTGCGGCCACTACCTGTTGAACTTGTTGTTGTGCGGTCAAACGATGAGCGGTAGTAGAGAGGAATGATTCGACGAGACTCAATTGGGTATTCTGTTTACGTCGAACATGCTCCAAACGTTCATCGTCATCATTCTCATCAGTCATCAATGTATGCGGTTGTTCTTTGGGTTCATTTGTGCGCGAATACTTTTTCTTACGTTTACGATTATTGATAACTTTTTCACCAAAAATGCTCGAGATTTTTGACGACAACAAAGACAGATTGGGCTCGTTTCGACATAAATCCTTAATAGATTTACCAGATTTTTTGATAGCCTCAAAAATATTGTCATCCGAAAATTCCGTATCGCTCTTACTGTCCATTAGGCTGGAACTCAAAATAGAATTTTGATCTTCAAGACTCTTACGACGACGTCGGGGGGCTTGTTCTATCAGATAGATATAAATGAATTGAGAGAAGTTTTAATTTGGATGAAACGAAGTACAAACTTTTTAAAATATTACCAAGAAAATCAACTTTCATACCGCCCGAATAGGCGTCAAAGGTATACGCCACACTTCTCTCGATTTTCGGCATCTGATCCTGGCTGTAACTGTGAACCTTCTTGTAATGGAATTGTAGACATTGTTTGGTCGTAAAAGCCGCATTACATTCAGACTCCGCACATCTAAGAAAATAGAGATGAATACGAAGGTATTTGTGGTAAAAAAGACCAAAAAGAATGATCGAAAGAAAGACACATCGAAGACGGATCAAATTATTGAATAATTATAAATCACTTAATTAGTCAATTAAACTTTGGTGAAACTCATAAAATTTAAATATCCGGAATCTCATAAAGTAATTCTTACTTGAACGGTCTTACGCCGGAATGTGTAAGCATGTGAATCTTCAAATTGCTTCGATTTTGGAAGAGCTTCTGGCATCGTGGGCAGCTAACAACCGTCGAATTGCGACTGTGCACCTCCTTCGAATGACGTTGCAATGCGGCGCGTGATCCTAGAAGTTTGGAACATAATTTACACTGAAAATCTCGTAAAACATCTGCCATATCTAAAATGAGATTTATGAAGATAATGAAATTTTGCAATTGTGATTTAAGAAACGATAAACAAAAAATTCGAACAAATAAATTAATTAATAATAAAAGTAATGATCAAGATATTCGGAAAAGAACTTTGTCTTATAATACCTAATGAATATTAGACGCAGAACTTAATCCTATACTTCTGGTAAATTGAAGCAATAATGACGTATTGAAACATTATTTAAAATATTTAAAATTAGATTAATTTATAAAGTTTATTTTCATGCCAGGAACTTAATACCATACTGTATCTTATTTAACGACAATATAACGATAGATATTATAATTTTAGTTTCAGACTTATGATATCGTTTATCTGAACAAACCTTCATTTCTTCCTTCCTTACAAAACCTCATCATGCGAAATCAAACGGAAGCGAAACGAAACAAAATTTAAAACTTTCCGCTAAAGCAATATAGGAAAAGAAGTTGTATAGTATGGTTATAGTAATCTAAACTACTTCACATCACTTGAAATGGGTTCTCTATTAAGAAGAAGGATATTAAATATTAGATATATCTAAGTCACAATAAAGGTAGCGTTTGATTTGATTAACTAATTTGTCTTTATCTTGATTAAAGTAAATGAATGATAACAGTCGGTTTGTGAGGTTATAAACTGTCTTATCGTAGTCGAAATCGATCAATAAATTTACAGTTAAAATCTATAAATACCTAAAACATAATGCCTATTCCCAATAAATGCTTATAAAATCGAAATACCGAATAAAACATCGTTAAACAGGATTAAATATATATTCCCACTTATGTGTATCGACTATAATTTTCTGTATTTAATTCAAATAAGTAATTATGATGTAAAGCTAGCATGAGATGTGAGACGGTTGAATAGCTTTCATGTTAGGGCATTTTTAATATTGTCTGATTATACAAAGAGTAAATAATTCACGGTTTAAGTTTTGCTTTTGAACAAAACGTACATAATATTACATAAAATAATATTACATAATATTATTAAAATAATATAATATTACATAAAAAACGTACATAATATATTTTAATATTCTTAAAAAAATATATAATGATGACAGGATTCGAATGCGTGTGATGTTTCAGAAGATCTAATAAAAGTGCTTAAAGTTTTTAAAGAAAAAGAGGATAAAAGACAATTAAGGACAATTATTTCTAGCCCGCTAGAGAGGTTGTATATATGATAATGTTGTCTGCCATATAATCCAGAAAACTAAGTATTCCTTCTATATACCTTCTTCTTCTTTAATTACATAAGTATTTCATTCTAATATTTATAAGACTCTCAAATTAAAAATATTTCTACAAAAAGCTTTCATAGTTTCGCGTGTGAGCAACTAAAAAGTTGTAAAAATGGCTTGCCAATTTTTCAAATTAAAATTATACAACGCAAATATGATTAAGAGATATTCGTATGATTTATGATAAATGAAGAGATATATCATAGTTAAAATCTTATTTTAGGTCAATTCATGGAACAAAGTGAAATATTATGAAAATATTTCGAACTCATTATTATTGCACAAATTTACAATTTTGAGACATTCGACGGAATCAAATTATTTAATGTTTATAGTAATTCTTATCCGTTAAAACTCGTATTATTCGAAAATCAAATATTATTTGATACGATGGCCAACTCGCGAATGTCAATTAGAGCTCCAAAGAGAGATAAAAATCTTTCCAGACAAGCGGAATAAGAGAAGAGAGAACGGTTTAATGCTTGAATCCCATTAAAGAGTATTTGACAACAATTTCAAACGAAGAAACCATTCTTCTATTACTGATCTTTCTCGACATTATTGAATTTACAAACTTACAAAATCCTTGTGAGGGGGTGGGGGTAAAGGAGAAGATTTTCTTACCGCTGTGCATGCGTTTAATGTGAGCTTTTAATTTCTGCGGTTGGCAGAATTTCCGGCCACAAAAATCGCATAGCGGTCGAGCCCGATTTGGATTAGCCGCACATCCATAAGTCCGATGCATTTCCAAGTAGCTCAGACGCAGGAAGAACTTGTTGCAGAACTGACACTGGTAAGCGCCTTTCCCATCGTGCATTTCTGCCGCGTGTTTCGTGATATTATCCTTGCCTAAAACGGCCTCACCGCAAACCTTACAATGATATTTGCGAATGGTCAGACTCATCGATGGGTCGTGAAAGATGGAGCAATGTGTGCGGTAGAAGAGTGGATGATCGAATTTCAAATTGCAGCCGCCGCAATCTGCGAATGGATAAAAGAATTTCAAAGAGATTTCAGAAATTGCCAATCATTTCAGTTTCACTCACTTATTTTTTCGGTGTGTTTCTTACGCCACATTGTGTTGCATTCGTCACTCCAGTACAACAATTCCATACCGTTTTTGACGTCTCTGCAGGTGACGAAAAATGCCTGGCGCTCTATTGAAACCAAATTAACGTTGCGCTCCTCATAGTTCGGGGCGGGTCTTATGTAGCGCAACCAATTCGAGGTGTTCGGATTGTCACACGCAAGCAGTTGTGACTTTTCTGCACCCGCTTCACAAATTTCGAAGATCCATTTCATTTCAGTCGTTTCACGAATATCAGTTGTATCCACTTGCTGACCGACAAGAGGCCCAAGCTTTGTGAAGGCTCTCACTTCGGTACGGGCAAATACTCCCGTCACATTAGGTTCCACATTATGCAATTCGAATTCGGCCGGTACCGATGCCTCGGCGAAAGTGATCAAAGGTTTTGTTTCTAATTCCGACATTTGCGAGGTTTCATCCATATCTTCTTCATCCTCGCGCTCTTGCTTTGCTTGTCGTTGGGCATCCGATTTAAGCTTTGCCAAAGCCTCGAGGTTTTTGCGTTCTATCCATTCGGCCAAGTCTACAGCATCGGTAATGATGCCCACCGCATTGTGCAGTGGACAAACTTTCTGATCGTGAGTAATGGAACAATCGCGACATGATTGTTGCGAACGAAAAGCAATTTCGTGCTCATCTTCTTCCTCGACAAAATTCTGTTCACTTTTCATTTCTCTAGCCATCGCTTCCTCATCAATTTCATCATCGTCATCATCATAATTGCCATCGCCAGTGCCACCGTTACCACAATCGCTCTCATAGGTTTCGTCATCGTATTCGTCTTTTGCAGCAGTAAGAGTATGGAAGCTATTGCTCATTGGAAGGGGTGTTATCGCAGATTGGTTCGTACTCTTAGATTTCTTCTTATTTTTCCCGCAGTAGTGTAATTTCTTCCTTTGACCTGTTGGCGCCTCGGCATCGGTATTCATTACGCTGCTGGAAGACACATTCTGCTCCGTATTATTTGGTAGATTCTCATCTTCTCCATCACTTCGTTCCGATGTCATTCGGAATTCATCGTTCTTCTTCAGACAAATTGCATTCGATAACGACTCGTGAGAGGAGGAGGCAGTCTTCTCTTCTAATTCGCTTTTGATTTTCTCAGCAATACGACAATCCAAGACCTCGGGTAACAAATCATTTGTGCTACTACTACTATTTGTTGATTGTTTGCTTTTCTGATCATGTTTCTTCGTCTTGGCGTTGAAATTTGTAAGATCCTTCAGTTTTGAAAGTCCATTCGGTGCGTCACTGAATTGGACACGCTTCTTGGATCTCTTCCGCAGAGGCGGAGAGTCACTATTCTGAAGCGGGTTGCTGTTGCTGTTCAGCTCCTTCACACTTAAGTTGGGCTCAAGTTTAAAGTTTCCCGAGAAGCCTTTAGTCGGTGTGGTCGGTGCTGAAGGAGGTGGCAGACTGTAGTTAAATAAAATTCAAAATACAATCGGTTTTCAACGGGTAGGCTTGAATAGAAAAAATTATATTGCATAAAGGACGAATGAAAAAAGCAAAGAAGGATTAAAATTTGGTTGCAACTTTTAGGAAGTATTTGGAAATCGCGTGAGTGTTGTGACGAGTCAATGACTTTATCCATAGAGTAAGAAATTTCTTACTCTATGCTTTATCGAAATAACATAATCAACTCAAGAGGCCTAAAAATAACCCTTTCTGATGGAAAAGTGCATGGAATGTTGAAAAGCGACAACGTCATGGATTTAGTGAGATTAGCCGTATATATTTTTGTGTGCTTTTTTCTTTTTTGTGTTTGTTGTTGTTGTTTGTTGCAACAGTAATAATGAATTTATGAATTCTGTAGCAAACGTCATCATCATTGCATAGCATTCCCAATGATTTGCTGTTGCAACTTTGTTTGAAGCGTAAAATCAGAAGAAGAAATAAGAAAAATAAATGCTGAAATTGAAGCGTTCAACTGCAATCGTATTGCGTGGGTTATCCCCTGATCTTACCCGCCCAACATGTGTGTTGAAAGGTGAAGAAAGTGAATTGAAGGGTTCAGGTAAAGTTTTTGCAGAAAAGAAAAACAAAGAAAACCGCTAGCGTCAACGGGGTAGAAGCAAGCTCAACAAAAGCTAAGTGGAAACCAGCTGCGCTCAACTGCTTCTGTATTTGTCGTCTCGCATTAATATTAGTATTTCCGCTTCCGTTGAATAGACGCACTAGAAGGGAATTGTGAGGAAGGAGGCAAAGGAAAATTATGAGGGAGAGGGAGATAGAAAGAGAGAGAGAGGATCAAGGAAGAATAAAGGAATGAGGTAGAAAGGTAATGAAAATAAGTGAACCAAAGAAAAAAAAAAGAACTAGAGGAGAATGATGTCTTGAAACAACTGCATGGACGATTTTGAAATTGTGAAATTTTTATGCTCGATAATGCTTCGAAGCCTCTTTAAGCAAATGGGATTCATGTAGTGCACGTATTCACGTCTTCATGCGCACGATCTTTACTTTCCTGTAATGCTCTTTCACTTTCTTATTCAATTTTCCAATACTTTTAGAATAACTTGACATAACTTGTATTTAAAAATCGATTTAAATGCTTTACAAAATTAAGACTTTGAAAATCAGGTCTTACACTATACACCTCAATACAATTACATTCAAATGGGCGGAAAGTTTTCAAACGATCTAAACAATTTAAAGGGATCTTCATATTTTGTAATTAATGAGTTCGAGAGAGTTTGACTCTCGCTTGCTCCTACGAAAATATACGCAATAGTTACTCTTTCATGGTTTTTGCGTACTAAAAGAAGCGAGTTGATTTCTCATCGATAAAAGAATTCGCCGCTTTCTTATCCTTCTCGTTTTGCTTATTGAACAAATAACGATGGGACAAATCGGACGAATACCGCAATCCAGCTTTTTAAATATTTTGCATATAATTTACAAAGATTTTACTTTGTTTAGTTTTAAAATAAATACCTCATTGACCTTAAAAATTGACCCTTAGCCTACGTAGGGCTATGTATGTCCGTGTCTGTAAAGATGTCATGCACAATTTGAAATCGATCGAATGTTTAAATGAATACGTTCAACTAACTTTCTCTTCCAGAAGCTCCCCCAAATACTCCAAAAAAGAAAAAAGAAATACTTTAAAAGGACACTCTTACTGTCTCGCAGGGCAAAAAGGCAATTTATAATACAAAATATTTACATCGGAGAGTGTCAAATCTTCAACAAGTGGTGAACAAATAAATTTTTCCTACGTCCCTTCTAGCCTCTCTTCTTCTCTGCCTATTCCACTACGAAAATTCACTAAATTCTGTATCCGTTACTAAAAATTTGTAAACCAGTACAACAACTACTACAACTACAAAGCAACGATGAAAACAACTCGTACTCGCCGCGCATTATCGGTCACGATATTTGACAAATGACACTTACTTGGCCAATCGTTCCGTGTCATTGTCGGCCAGATTCAGCAGGTAAGCGACAAACTCTACATCATTCTTGAATTGTAGACGCGTACGAGTCAGCTCCCACTTTTCCGCATTCTTCGTGCCGATATATATATTTTTGCTATAATTCTGATGGCGGTACTTCTTACGTTCACTTGCGGGCCCAGTTGATGATGATGCACCACCAATACTGCCCACACTGCCAATACTGCCGGCATTGCCCGCTAACGCACTGGACACTAATCCCCCCAAACTCGCTCCGGCAACGGCGGCACCATCACCCATACCAAGTGTTGTCGAGGTGCTGTTGTTGCTGAGGCTCGAACTGCTACTGCGTACTGCATCGTTGCAAATGTGGTGATTGCTGTTATTGTTACAACTGTTGTTGTTGTTGTTGCCACTGTCGAACAATTCACTGTTGTTGTTGTTATTATTGATGTTGTTGTTATTGATACTGTTATTGTTGTTGTTGTTATTATTATTATTATTGTTATTATTATTGTTAGCCAATGTGCCATTCAATAGAGTGTCGACGGTACCATAAGTGTCCCTAACATCGGGCGTACGTGAAAAATCTCCTCCCGCATCATCGCCTTCACCATTTTCATCATTCTCAATGTGAGCTCCGTCGCCACCATTGTTATCTTCATCCTCTTCATCCCCTTCGGCCCCTTCACTTGATGAAGGTCTTACATTTCCATTGCCCAAAAGCAAATCATTCGCGCTGGCTGCCAAGTGGTCCATACTATTATCGTTGCAGCTTTTCGGTTGAAGATGGTTGTGAAAGTGGCTTGGATTTTGATTATTGCTACCATCGACCATGCTATTGGTGTTGTTGTTGGTGGTGTTGTTGTTGCAATTCGTTCTTAAGGCTGTTAGCGTGGCAGCTTCATTGGTGGTGTCGCTTGGCATGCCACCACCATCCTCATCAGGTTCATCGTCATCGTCATCGTCTTCGTTGAGGCTCGGGCAGCGGTCAGTCGATTTCGGTGCCATTGCAATTCGATTCAGAAATGGTCCACGCGACGGAAGGCTGTTGTCGGAACTGTCATTAAAATCGAAGGCGCTAAAATCCGTATTCGGTTTTGACATTTTCTTGGATGGGATGTTGGGATGGATCTTTCTCTGAACACTCAGTTAATACGATGGATTGTTCGACAATTGGATCATTAGTACGTCATAATTGACTTCATACAGTTTTTCTTGTTGTTTTTACCACTCTATCCCTTTCACTCTTTCAATTTTCTTTGTTTTTATATCCTTATTTCTAATCTTATTGTCTTTGTCTTCTTCACTTTTTCACACTCTTCTTTCGACTTGTTCTTCTTCAATTTAGAAATTCAAATGTTTTGGTTTTGTTTTTTTTTTCTTTTTCGTTTTTTAATTCATTCACTCGTCGCTTCTTCGACTAGTTCGCCATCGGTTCTATTGACTTCAGAGGACTGTTTTCTCTCCCTTCCTTCTCTAATTTGTTTCTGTTTCAGCTCCTCTTTTGCACATAATGCGAAAACACACACACACACACACCATACGTTCCTGTTTTGGAAAAGTTTTATTCTATCTAATTTTTGCACTTAATCATCTCCTTTCTAGAGTTTGTATTTCCTCGATTTATTTCCACCAACACCCGCGACGTTTCGATCCGCGATGTGTTTTCGGCGTCTTTATCGAACACTCCCTAGAAAATATTGCGAGTTTTTTGCGAGTATCGAGAGTAAATCCAACCCATTAGAGCCTTATCTGAAATGGATGAGTCCACAGGATCTGACGATCAATTTTTTGTTTGATAGCTCAAGGTTTGAGTACTGGTCCAACGCCCAAGTGGAAAACCGGAAGTGCTAACGTATGTGAATTGGGGGCTACCCTTAATCGCTATCCTAAATTATATCAACTTATACAGCACGATTTTCAATTGAAATTTTTTTTTATTCTAGACTAAAAATTCCTTCGCTAATAATTCTTTGACCACCAGATATAATTTCGGAATCCCGTTTTATTGTCTGCTTGCATTTCGCGAAACGGTATGTACGCGTTGGCTCGGTGACTTCCGCTAGAGTCGAGAAAAAATGATGGTATTCTACGGAATTGGATTTCGTTGCGAATTTTTCTCTCGCCTCGATAACTTTTCCGTTAATTTCTGCGATTGGATCACACGGAAAATTCTCGGCATTAACGCGATTCCGATGCGTCGATTTATACAATTCCGATTCAAAAATTTCCTTATTTTTAATATTTTATTAGATTTATTTCTTCATTAATTCTCTTTACATCAACGATGCTCCATCATTTTCATGGGGTTATTTTTTCAATGGTTTTTATCGTTTTTCTCTGCTCAATGTTCGATTTTCACTCGCAGCCGTGAGTTTCTTTCGGTATTTCGTGTCACTCGCAGTCAAAGTCGTCGGAATGAAAACTTTTTTATTTATATTGGCTGAAAGTTGCTGTCCGTGCAAAAGTTTATTTCCCACCCGACGTCGACGTTGACGTCGACATCGAGCGCGATGATATTATAACGTTCACTGTACTAGTCGTGGATTGCGAACGTATCCTTCACGAACAAGCCGCCTTTTCGCACTTTCCATCCATACCAAAAATATTCTATCCGTCATTGTTCTCTTGCTTAACGGTGTTTTTGCTACTCGCTGCTATTGCTGCTGCTCTTAATATTATTATTGTTATTGTATTTGTACTTTACCGTGTATTGGTCATAAATCGAAATTAAGTTTATGTGGTAGAGTCCTATCGCGCAGGATGTTTTACGGTTTGTTATGTTTGGCGCTTAATCAGTATGTGCATGTTTGTGTACTTCTGTGTGTGTGAGTTTGCTTGCGTATTGATGTGGATACCTCAGAGAGAATGAGAGCAAAGATTTTACTTCTACGAGAATGCTTTTGCGCGAGGAAACGGGTGGTTATGTCCGCTTAGCTTTAATGGATGAATTTCATGTCATTGCTCGGGGGTGTATTTTTTCTTCTTTGATTTTCATTTCCTCCTTGCCTATTTTCCTTTTTATTCCCTTGAGAAAGAAGGAATAATGATTGAAACGAAGATGTTACTATAAAGGATTTGATGATTGTAATGTTAGTAAAGAGTAAAGAACGAAAATTTCGTCTAGTACATTTTCGTCCTTTCCTTTTTTGCAAGGAAAAAGTAATAGAACGTAATTCGCGGTTGTAGAATTGGAAACTTATTTCTATAGAAAATTGTATGGTGTCACGCTTCGTAGGAATGCAGTGTCACGCACAGTGTCACGCTTTTTACATCAGATATCAATGATTGTTATTACGTCAACACTTCAGAAAGAATTCAGGAAATTTATCATAATCATTTTTACACTTTTGCCAAAATAGGAGCCAAATCTTAATGTTCGCTCATTATATTTCTAATCAGGAAAAATGTTCATTGCGTTTGATTTAAGCATAAATTTTATACAAAGCCTTTTAAAACGGCCAGTCAACTAAAATAAAATAATTACCACTATAAACCTCAAAACCTTATTTTATCTGTTACCGATATGTTATCCTCCTTACACAAACCTTAAAAGCTGTCACTAGATGTCGCGATTGATATGTGCCTTTCCTTCGAAATAAGTTTGAAGTCTTAACACGAAGTGTTTCCGCTCTGTAAAGAATTTATTAAAAAAGAGCTAAAATATTAGGAGAGTGACATAAGTGTAATATTTCCTCGTAAGTTACTCTCACTCACACACACGTATACACCCCATCATATGTATTAGTCTTCTTAGTGGTGGCTCAGATAAACGTAACACACTAGCGAGGCCAAAGCTGAACCACAAGCTGAAGACAAAAATTTAAAACACCCTTGAAAGAAAAAAAGCAGGATGTTAAAGAGAGACGAACTGAGTTATAAATATCTTCGAAATACTCACGTCGAGAGAAACGGCACTGACTTCGTTTCTGAATCAGTCTCTTCCGTTTCTTTGGAGTCAATGGAAGACACATTAGATGGTTCAGTTCAGTTCGGTTTAGTTCAGTTTAGAAAAGAGATACATGTTAACCTGAAATAAAATTTAAAAAATACAGGAAATAATAATATATTTCAACGAAAGAAAAATCATTAAGAACTATAAATGAATACAAGTGCAAAAATAATATCGGCAAAAATTTTACATTGCGAAAAATAATTTGAAAAATTGTAATTGATTTTAATTGATTTCTTTTGAAATTAATGACGCGTTATAATAGTGCGTTATATTATAATAGCTCTTGTGGAAAAAATTGTGAAACTTTTTTCTTTACTCTTACGTCAAATCGGATATATATTCCGCACTATTTTTGACAGTTAAATGAAAATGTCAAAAGTCATAAAGCTTTGCATTTTTGTACGAATTGTTGATTGAGTATCGTGAAGAGCATTCAGCGGCCTTGTTCGACTCCATTTCGTTCGGCTCTTTAACTCTCTCGTAAGGTCGTTGTTTGCGCATATCCTTCGAATAATTTTTAATCGAAAAGCGATTCATCGTTCGTTAGTCCTTCATCGTACGTCTCTGAGTCAATTCGATTGATAAAGTGATTTTTTATTTGTTTGTTATCTTCTACGATAAATGGTAAAGACTAAATCTAAAATATAAAACTAAAATAAGAATAAATCTGAAAGTAAAAGAAAATTTTAGCTAAGACAAAAAACTAATGAATTATCTAAAACAAGCTAAATTTAATCCCGCTTTAATTACGAATTAAAAGATTTTTTAACTGCTTCAAAACAAAAGCAAAACGTAGAAGATTATTCTTCTTGGTTGAAATAATAGTGTATTTCTTAGGTACAATTGTGTGTGTATGTGTTTATTTGCTATATCCTTCGAATAAAAAAATGTTCATTTGGTTGCGTTCGTGTCGCGTTAGAAATTTTTCTTAATATCGCATAAATTCAATATTGCTTTGATTCGAGATTGACTCGGACTACATCACAAAATTATTTATTCACACATTGCGCACACACACAAACACTGGACACAGTCAGATGTTTATTTGATATGCAATAATAAAAGGTTTTAATGATAATCGAGCAATTAAAAAATTAACAGCCACGTAAAATCCATAAAGCAAATATTAATTTACAGACAATAATACAACACACGTAACCAATTTAATTTACTCTTGTTTTTCGCTCTTACTTCCAATTATTTTGCTATATTCTTTAGATAATCTAGTCAGAATAATGAAAGATAAATATTAATACGCGATCTTCAACTCTGAACGGAAATTTTCACTACACCGGAAACGGAAACAGTGTTTAGTGCGCTTATCATTTTACTTCCCGTTTCATAAAGTACGTTTTCTACGCGTTCCTCGCATCAAACGTAAACGTCAGCAGATACCACCAGATCTGTTGCCTTCAGCATCACCAACACCAACAGCAATAGCAAAAACAACCAACAACAACAAGCAGATTCTCTGAGTCATTCTTAGTCACGCACGTAATGAAACACTGAGAGAAAAAGAAATGAGTGATAAACGTGAAAATATTTTAAGAAGTGAGAAATCTTTTTAATTAATTGTTATAACATGTTCAATTTATTCCCTGGTGAAGAATATTAATTAATTTTTAAGAATTCACATTAGAATTCATTATTTTTCTATTATTTATTTAATAAAATCTTTAAACTTTTAGACTGAATGAAAATAAAATATATTAATGCATGGAAAAAGAAAATGAAATCACTGAGATTTCTTTGTTAAAAACAATTCAGAAGAATCTCTACTAACGAATAGTTCACAACGAATTCTTTTCGCAAACATTTTGATACTCGATTAACGAAATTGGATTCATATCGGTCTTTGCATATCTTTGAAAGGAGGCGAAATATTATCAACTTTCGATGACTGCGACCTTCGATATCAGACCGAGATCGCCCTCTCAACTTCCGCATTTTCATTTCCGTTAATTTTTTTCTGCCTTTATTTACTTTTAAAAATAATACACAAATTTCGTGAATGTAGTGATGACATGTTTAAAAAAACCGCTACTTCCTCTCTCTTGACATATTCTAAAATTTTAATTCTTAAACCACTGAAGTGAAAACAGTTTATCGAAATTGAATTGGACTCGTCGTAATTTCTTGACTATTCGTATTTCCTTTGCATATTCCGTCGTTACTTCAATTGAAACCGTTAAAAGATTTAGCAGTATTGATTTTATTTAATATTTAAATTATATGATACGATTTTGTTGTTGTTGTTGTTATATAATTGTAGTTGCATATATTGAAATGTTTTTACGATAAATTGGTTTAAATTGATTAAAATTGATTTAAATTAAAAAAATTGAAAAAATTGAAAAAAGAACTGAAAAAGGAAAATTACAAAATTCAAAAAAAGTATTCAACTGATTTAAAAAAATAAGGTAAGTTCAAGTTATATTTTATTAAAATTTATTTAAGTAATAGTTTAGATTTGCTCTGACAACTTTCACATTGCAAAACAATTTCAATGCAGAATCACATTTTTTTCTTTCATCTTTGGTGGCGTTCAATTAGATTCTATTTTATATAACAAAAATTCTCCTGGAAAGCTTTTAGCTAACGATAAAAAATATTGAATTTTGACACCCTCTCTCTTTGCCGTTTTTCACCTTTTCGGTCCATTGACGTATACCGGTCCTTTAAGATTGATATGAGTTATTAATGAATGAATTAGCACCAATATATATTACAGGTCACGGCTCATGGATTGTTAGAGATTAAAATTGTAATTTCTTTTCTATAACTTCGGTCACGTTACATAAAAATATATCATGAAATTTAAAACAAAAACACGTACACCAATAAAATAAATCTTCAAATATTTTATCCTCGTTTATCAGAGCATAATTCCTAGCATTGTTAACTTTTTATACATATAGAGTATATAGGATATCAAGTATAGAGTATAGAATATAACGGTATAAAAAGGATACAAACTTTTAAAAATATCTCTCCCTATTTAAAAATGCCCAGACAGGTAGCCCAACAAAAATACCACCACCTCGAACGTTTTAACCACAGAAAAAAATCGTTATGCTGATTAACCACCCCTTGCTTTTATGTGTTGTTGTCGTTATTGCTATCTCTGTTGTTCTCGTATAGAATTTGATGAATTCATTTTGTTTTGTTCCGCTTCCCCTAATTATGGCATACGTCACAACACGGTAGATGCAGGATATATGTTTCACTAATTTTTACCCTCGAAGTAATTTACAGCAACTTCCCAATAGTTGTTTTCGTACTAAATTTATTTATATTTTTTATTACAAAAATGTACATTTGAATTTAAATAAGTTCGCATTTTTGTGAGGAAGTCATGAAAAAAGATTTTCATCAGCAACGAAAAATTCTGATATTAATTTCTTTTGTTTTTCTAGAGGCGTTGGTAAATTTCACGCTGAATCGAAGTTTCAATCAATCAAATAAAACACCTTTGAATCCAACCAACACCAACAGCTTGCAAAGCAAAGAAGCAGCTGTTTGTAATTCCAAATTTAAACCTTTTCATGTTTCTGTTACAAAATTATATTTTACATGGATTAATTATGTTAGAGGGAGATTTAGTACGAGCAAAACTATCAGATAAATAATCTTATTTAATAAAAGCTCTTTCATTGAAATCCGTAGACGTATTAGTCAGCTAATTTTATAAGAAAACCCACCACCGCAGAAGTACTCTTTGTGGTCAAATATGATTTTTTGTATAAATCCAAGCATTAAGTTTCACTTGCCAAATAAAGGGGAAACTTTTGTTTAACGAAAAATGGCCCGCTGGGAATTGAAGATAAAGGCTCGGGACTTTGGTTTTCTAGTTAAAGGAAATAATCAGAAGGGTATAATATTTCAAACTATTCAAAATTGCTGAGATTGTAACTCGTGACTCAGCACGAGTCAAGAATGCTTTATTACTGTCGAAGGCACCCGGTTGAACACCACCTGACGGTCGAGTAAAAAACACGGCAGGTCGCAATTCAGAATATCAAATGTTCGATTCCAAAAATTATGGATGACTGATTTGATTTTGGAATTCATGAAAAATATGAAGCTATTTAATTATTTGTAAATCGTTATCTAAGAAAACGATAAATAATCTTAATTACAATCACGAATTGGATAAAAAGTATAAAAATAAGAATTAAATATTTGCAACAAAAAATAGTTGTGAAATGATATATATGGTATATCCTTTATAAATCGAATACTCCCTTTATTTAACTGAAATTGGAATCCATTGCGGTCAAATTGAGTTGAATCCTTGCAAAAGCGAAGGGAATTCATTACATCGTTTCTGTGGAGAACAAAGAACCGGGAATAAAACGGGATATTATTGGTATTTATGATGATGGCCGGTCGACATTATCCATTGATCGACCTCCACAACAGTATATCTACGTTTAACACACATGCGAACACATACACTCGCATGCATATAAACGTATATACATGGCCGTCGCGACAACTTCATCAACAACGTATGTATAACTCTCCGTGCGTGATGAACAAACAAACTCGTATGTGCTTCCTTCCATACATACACATTCATACGTATATGCTCATGGTATACATGTGGGTACTTCTCAATGAAGAGTTACAGCAAAATCGATAAAATCGAATTAACGATTCCCGACGATGATGTAGCAAAAATCTTTTACATCACGTTTAACACGCTAGGCCAGGGGGAGGGAGAAGAGGAGCGTCGATTGAATTGGAAAAAGAAGTATTGGTTTTGTTTTGAAAGTGGTTTGTTAGAGCGTTTTTATTGTTTTAACAGGAAGAAAAGTAATCAATGGATATAAGTAAATTTACGTTGAAAGGAAAACACACAAACAAACAAACATACATCATAACACAAAGAACATGATAATGTAAACAAAGAACGTTGATTATAAATGAAGAAAATTGAGAATTAAAGAATGGAAAAATATGTATTAAAGAATTAATTAAATGAATGAGGAAAAAACTAGTACTAATAAAAATATATTGAAAACGTAACAATAATAATAAAAGCGAAATGAATAAGAATACTAATAAAGTAAGAAGGATGATAGAGGAGGGGGGGGGAAAGTACAGGGAACGATTAATCAATCCAATAAACAGTCCGGGATAAACTTCAAAGTGACAGCAAGGTCAACAGACGGAAAAACCATAAAAGACGTCAATGACAGCAATGCCATTTGCAGGCACCACTATATTAGTGATGATAATCATTAACGTGATGATGCTTTTGTAATATCGGATTATTAAAAACAAGAAAAGCTTCAAATCAGAGCGACCATCATCACGTCTGATGAGGCGAGGCGACTTAACGCGATTGTTAAGTAACTTCCGTAAATATTTCTAGAACTAATACCTCTCAACTTTTCACCACCTCTCTCTTTCTCTCACCCACCGTACAAATGAATTTTTCAAGATTTCTGTCGCATAGAAAACTGTTGAATGCTTTTGTAGAATACTTTTACATCTCCACCACAAACCCTTTTGAAGTCCATTCGCTTTTATGTATTTTTAATTTTATCGCACGTCGCCATCTTCGATCTTAAAATTGGTTCAGTTCTCGATATCAAAGTGTTGTTTGGTTGTATAGCATTCCTACACAACGAAAAATGTTCAATACTTTATATTTCTCGAACTTGAAAATGAAAGCGGAGAAGGCGTCAAAGAAATTATTGTCGTGTTATTGATTGCGTAGCGTCTAGGTTTTAAAACCAAACTCAACCAAAACCCAATGCCGAGAACTGTTTTTTACCCAAAAACCTTTCACATCCTTTGAGTTTGAATTTCATAATATTTTGTCTCAATAGGTTTGTTAACAACATATAAGTTATCGTATGATGAAAACCTCTGTATAAAGTTTTAGCTTAAAACACCAAAAGGTTTATCCCGGGTATTTGCGAGATTTACGACTATTACCTAAATTTTCAGTTTAAAGATTTAATTCAACTCGCAATTAAATCACTTTTTGTTTATTATTCATCGATGTGAAGGGAATATTTATATTCTTTTAAGTAATTTTCTGTAGTCCATTTGCTTTTAGTTTAAAATAAACAACACCGCCAATGGTACTGATGGCTATGCACAACTACACATGCACATATGTATATAAATATATGCACATATGTATATGTGCCTGCAGACTTGGTGTGACAGTGACGTCAATTGCACTCGAAAAACATTGAAAGTGTCCTGATTTTTTGTTTACACTTGACAACATGAAATATTGAATGATTTTAATTCGACTTAATACGAAGAGAGAAACGGGAAGAAATACTATATGGATACATTTAACTATCAGCCAATATAATTGAGATCAATTCCGTTTATACAGAGTTAAAAAAAATTAATGTTATTCCAAAACGGAATTTAGTCTATCCGAAGGAAATAGATGATATTTCCTGAAAAACACCTATTTATTTATTCTTAAACAGTTTTACTGAATTAGACTTTAGGTTCTGTGTTACCAAAAATCTATTGCAGCTAACTTTTCTTCGTTAAAAATCCCCAGAGAGTGAAATGGAAATGAATAAGTTCAACATTTCATTATCTTTATAACACAAAATCTGGAAAAATATTTGCTAACCGAAATTTAATTTCTACATAAAATTCGAGGCGATTCGGTAAAACTAAATGATAAATCTATCGAAATGATTCTCCTCTTTGTTCGACCAAACTGATTTCCTAAAATTATATTCCACAATTTTTCATTTAGATCATCGCCAGCTCGCCTACACCTCACTCCCAAATTGTCTAACAAATGAAATAAATCTGAAACCATTGATAAATAGCGAATGATTTATGTATAACGTATTTTGAAAAAAAGAAACGAGCCACTGGCCCATTTTCATAACCACCTTTTAAAATGTCTTTTGTGCCCCGGTACTTTGTTATTGTACAGTAGAGTACGGTTTTATCCCATGATACTTTAAAGAGAGAGAAATTTCTCTTCACGGGCACTCTTTTCGGAAACTTTAAAATAATTTCACTGAATTTCATTCAGTTTCATAAAAAAATCATCGCAATTCATATAGTTATTCTTTATTCATTGTTAAGAAAGCCAGACGCAAATTGTAAGGGTCGGTAGTGGGTAATTAATAAACAAAGTATGAATTATGTATAAAATCTCAATGCAAGAGAACAATGCATAAGAAATAAAACAGGACAAAGGTGGTGAAAAGGAGACGACCATGTGGTTTAAAATTGTACTCAATTTACACTCATACGTGACATTAAAATGAATGAATGGATGAATGGAAGGATGAATGAAGGCATGAATGGATGGATGAGCTAAAGCCTTTATGGAATTTATTGTTGGTTTAATTTTTTTCTATGTGCTGCCACGCGAAAAGGACGTTGCGGGTTTCTGAGTTTTGCCAAATAGTTTTCAAATTGACTAATTATGTTAATTGCCTGTAATGCCGACACACCCGCACATCACCAAACGCACTCAAACACAAACACACAAACACATGCACTTAACCACAGAACATGAAAAAGAAACAGAACAAAAACAAAACAGAAAACATCAACAAAGAAATAAAATAAAAATAAAGCCAAGGACGTTAATTTCAAAATTTTTATTAAAATGTCGCATAAACAAAACAGCGAGAAATATCACAGATTTGAGAGGGGCTCTCGGGTGCAAGACACGAGTAACAGATGAAAAGGGCGCCATGAGTTTTTATGAACATTTATTCACTGTAAACCCATTAAAAACAAACGTATGCAATTGCGTCTGTGTGCATGTGTGTTGTAAAGATTTGAAGAGAAAAAGAGAGAGCCGCATTATGGCATACATGTGTCCATGCATTTTTGTGTTTGTATGTATATAGACGGATGTTTGTATGTGTGTCTGGTTATTTGTATGACTGGGTAAATTGGATACAAAATACAAGGCAACTCGGTAAGATTAAAATGAAAGAGAATAAACGACTTAAATATGTTAGGAAATTAAAGCGTGGCAGCGCTACTGCCTTCATTTATGACAAATAATAAAATCGGGCCCGAGTAGAAGAAAATACGGGAAAATTTATATAACTTCTCACGATGAGAAGAAAATCGTTTTAATTGAAATTCTAAATTTGGTCTGTTTTAATTTTCTCATAAAATTCATACCCTCAGCTCTACCCTTTTCCATTCGTTCCACTCCGCCAGCCTCATCCTCATCCTCCGACAACATCGCCTTCGTTTGCACAATGATATGCCCTACATGGGTTACATGTAATTTCCTTTCATACCTCTTGGTACTTTGTTGCCTCAGTTTTCTTGCAGATTAGTTTACTTTTAGGCCTTCATTTTTTACTTCTTCTATTTCCTTCTCTTTCGAGCATACATTTTTAAGTCTAGAGTCTAGACTCTGTCGGATTGCAACATTTTCGTGCCCTGTGTTGCCCCTTTCGGTTTTCTATGACTTCATTTTTAAGTTTTCGAAACTGTTGCGAGCAATTATTTACTACTTTAACTGATTTTTCTTTCTTAATTACAAGTTCGGACAAGTTTTTGAAAACTTTCTTTATACACACGATATCCTTTCAATTCCTTTCCTCTTGTTATTCGTTCTAATGATGCGTTTTTATTTATTTGCACATAATATTCAAATACTTCGTTAATTTTAATGAGTTTCAGCATAAAATTCTTTTTCTTTCAGTCTTATTTTACGGTGTTTAAAGTGAAATGTTTCGTGACGTATTAATAACTTTTAATTACACTTTTAATATTTTCCTCATGAATTGCAAATATATTGCCATATTGCAGTAATTTATTTACTCGTCCAGAAGGCATTACTTCTTGATCACGAGAATCATGTTTCGCAAAAGCTCTTGTAATGCATTTCTGCTTTCTGATTTCATAAAGGCAATACTGAATAAAGTATTAAAAATTTTTAAAATCCAAGCAAAGTTTCCGAGTTTTGCTGTTTACAAGAATTTCGGCATGCGCATCATTCTAGAAAAATCTGTAAAAACAACCATAAAACTCTTAAATGATTTCCAGTTAATTTTTTCGTTTGTTATTTCTTTTTTTTAATTTTAATATTGTTTTACGTTAGTTGGTCTGTCGGATATTGGAGCAACCCTTTATTTAACCCAATTTCCAACCCATAATTTCGACTCTTATTTTAATAATAAACTCAAGAAATGCCTAACGGTATTAAAACTGATTATCTAAAAGCCTAAACCCATTACCAAAACTGTCATTTAATCACCCACCACGAACATGGTTCACAATTTTCTCGACGTTTCTCTTCACAAAAGAAAATCTGTTGGTACTTCTGCTTTCGGAAACTTCGCCTTATAACGTCCTTCGTTTTCTATAATTTGGTTGATTTTATATCGCTTGGTGTTATTTTGATTCATTAAGATTTCTTTACAATTTCTCTTTCAATCGTATTTACCCTTTTATTATTCATTCTTTACAAACTATTTCTATTTATTTATTTCTGCTGTATTTGCTTTTTCTTTTTTTGTACGGTTTTACCATCATTTTTCATTTAATTTGATGTTCTTGCTTGTCGCACAGGTTGTATTTTTCTGTGTTGGCAACATCAATTATTGTTAGTGAGAAACTAAATAATGTTGTTTTTTTTTTGAAAAGCGTATGAAAACTCATCAAGTGATTTTTTGTGAGAGCTTGTATAGATTTTTGTGTTTTCTGAATTTACGCTATAGAAAAAAATCTATTTTCGATTTTGTTGTTGTTGATGGTGGGGGTTGTTGTGATGGTGGTGATGGTGTAAGTTCAGTAAAGCATCGTATTTATCACTACAAGCAAAATCAGTTTGGGTTGATTGCATACATTAATTACGAAATTAGAACGGTAAGCGGTGGGGCGAGGGGGGGGAGGAGTGAGGTTAAGGAGGAATTGTGAATTTGCAGCTAAAAAGGGATCAGTATTGCTGAAAAATATTCGCACGTTCTATGAATGTGGTATAATATCAACGAATGAATTTCTCATTCATCTCAAAACAAAACGAAATCTTTCAAATAGTATTCACTCAGAATCATTCATTCGAATGATTCATTCACTTTAAGTATTTCTCATTAACTTTCACCATTGCCACTACCGATGAATACAGACAATGCCATTCATCAGCCTTTGTTAAAGCAAAAAATGTTGTATATGTGAGTATGCAGTTGTGGCACCATTAATTTTATTTAGATTAATGGATATATTTCGTGATTACTTAGCAAAAGGGATTCGCAACTTAAACAGATCAACTCAGTGACCATAATTGTGATAATTAAAGTCCAAGAGTAATATCTGTGCATACACTCATCTCGCAAGAATGTTATAATTTTTGAAAAGGCTACAAAATTCTCGGGATATGCGAGATACTTTAAAGATATCACCCAAACCCAAACCAAAGTCATAAATCTTCTCAAAGAATTTCAACTTTAAACAATTGAAGAACGCTTCTAAAACTAATCTTCTAAACAGATAAAGTACGAGCGAATGTGTCACACATACCCATTAATAATATTAAATTATTATCCACACGACTTACGATTCCATGAGAGACTATAGAATATTCTATGGTTTTACATGATACCGAAATGTGAATGCGACAAATTTTCATTGACCAAAATTGAGGATAATTTCTATGGCATTATCCGTTAGACAGCAAATTCAGGACAGGCATTCTTAAGGTGATAGTGTGTTTGGGAAGGGGCTGCGGCATGTGGGACACATACACTGAATATTAAATTAATATGAAAAAAAGTAGAAAAAGGAAAATCTTTCTGTGGCAAATGGTAATTCCTTCTTTTGCAGTCAAGGTGTGTAGTAAAGAATTTTAAAACGGTATTCGAGTATTGGAATGCTTCCAAATGTTGCAACGATGAGCAGATGCAGCATCGAAACAAAGAAGCAGGAGAGGAACACGTAGTCGAAGTATAGGAGGAGGAATCATACGGAAGGAATAGCATTGGATCGGCAGACATATATTTACAAGTTCCGTGTGAGACAAAAAGCAAATGAAGAATTTATGTAAATTTCACATTTGCTCCCAGCTGGCAAGCGTATATAACCACATCTTAAAATATATAAATATATACACATATACACACTAGCATACAGACATACAGATGTAAATACAACACACATGCACACATATTTCAGAAATATTTATATGGATTTAATAGATATGCACGTGAGCTTATGAAATAATACGGAAATGGCTCGATTCGCTTTCTCATTGCATCACGTTCTTCTTCTTTAGGCATCACTTTAAGCTTCTTAACGCCTCCTTGCTTCATGGTTCTTCACTTCTAAAAACATTTCACAGATATTCTCTCTTCACACTACTAGTGAAGACAATAATCAGGATTATGTTATCAATATTTAAGGATTGAGGTTTTTATGGATTCAGCCAGTTTCGAAAATGTGCAAATATAATACACAATTCTTCCCACTTCCATTGATTATATTCCATATATGGGATCAACTAAAGCGTTCCAATTTTAAATTTTCTTTTTTGTTTGTAATCGCCGACATCTCCTCTAAATTCTCCTCCGTCCCGCCTCTCATCTTCTACCCATTTCGGACATTCTTTCTCTATTATCCCTTTCTGTATTCTTCTATTTATAATATTCTTTTATTATTATTATTTCCTACAAATCTGTGAGATTATTAAAGTATGTCAGTAGATTATGGAGCTGATTCTGATGTTTCTCTTCTTACGATTGCTTTTGCCCGCAAGCTTTGAAGAGTTTCAGTATGAGAAACACTTCCGGTACTCCTTAATATTCAGTCGCACGAATTCCTCGTGTCACCATTGGTGCTTTCAGTGGTGTTTGTGCGTTCATTATCTATCCTTTAAAATGTTCTAAGGACCCTTGAGGATTACTTCTATGTCGATTTCGTGCCGCAGCCCATTATCCTTTTATTCACGTTCCTAAAATTAATCTACATTTTCTTATGCCTAACGTAATCCTTGATTTGAAATAACCTTAATTTAAATAGATCGTTACTTTAGTTAATAATTTTCTACATTCAGTTTTCATCTATAATTTTGTACAAATATTTAACTTTTTTTTAATAATTTTGAGAAGATCCCTTTAATTTAAAATTAAAAATTATCCAATTATCTCGAATCTAAGCTGAACTTAATTTTACAAGAAAAACGTCATTAGACGATTAGGAATTTAATTATTGCATATAATTGTCACACCAAAGAGAACTCTTATTACATTGATCCTATCCTAAAGGGTCTTCCGAATAATTCCTTCGAATTAAATTTAAATTTTAATAAAGAATAAAGTATTCTCCACCACTGCTGCAATTGTTTAAAACTAACCATTTATTTAATTCTATTTCTTCTAGTTTGGTCTTTTTAATTTTTTTCCTTCTCTTTTTCTATTTTCTCCACTATTTCAATTAGTGTCTCACTTTGCAACGCTCCAAACATTAAGCAATTTAATGTTTTACAATATCAGATACACAGTTAAATATCTGAAGGAATTACAGTAGTAACGTGTTGGCCGTCAGATGGTTTTTCTTAAAAGTTATTTGGTTTTTGGTGAATTTTTCAAACGGTGTGACAACAAATTCGACATTTTTTTATTTCGAAACTGTTCTGGTCATGAATGTATTTGATGGAGTTGTTGTTGTTTTCGTTATGTTTGCATTTTCGTGCGCCATTTTTTTGTAGTTTTTCTTTATTGCCAGCTTTCATCCTTTTGTCTTTTGCCTTTATTAATGAAACGGTTTCGACCCGAAGAACTCAGAAAGGATATTATTCTCAAGATTTCCGCATTATTTTCCTCACACAAAAAAAATCTTGTTTGCCTTTTCGGAATTGTTGTTGATGCTCGATGCTGTTGTTTTCGTTGTAGCTGTTTTTGTTGTCGTTTTTCTTCCTTTTCGTTGTCTTCATTACTATTGTTATTCGTCGACGATTTAACAGAGTTGGCATTCCCCGATACTGAATTTCGGAATTACTTTTGTTATTTCCATTGCCATTGGTTTTGTTGTAAAGGTAACGATATTGGTGTTTTGCTTTTGCTGTTATTGGTTTTATTAAAGTGAAATGAAATAGTTGCTTTCGTAAAATCCGCCGAAGCTCGTGTTTTGTGTTGTTTGAACTTGCGAAGTCATTTGTAGTTTATTGTTATTTATATTCGCCGCACTTTTCGCTTTAGCCTTTCTCTGGAAAACTTGACAAATAATATATCGCTACCTATCGCCGCCGTATTGCCAACGTTAATATTATTTATATTAGTTTTCGTGAAAGGACGAAGATGTAATCAGAATTTCCAATATAATGATATGGAGAAGCGTAACAAATTCACAATGAGTTCGAGTTTTATGAAAAGACGGTGTCGAAGACGTTTAAATTAAGGATAAACCTTTTATAAAGACATGCGGGAAAAATGCGGAAAATTATTCCGAATCTCAAGTGATTTTCTTATTCAAATATGTGAACACGTTTTCTTTTTGTTGCCTTTACTGTAAGTTTTATACAACCTATGGATTTTGTCGGCCATATTTGGGGTTTAAAATTTCTTCGATGTTCTTCCTCCCCAACCGAAATTAGTTTTCTATGAAAAAGGAATTATCGCAAAAAACCCCAGTTTTTTTAATTGGATTTGTAATTCTACCTTCAAGTTTTCAGCTTCTACTTCTTCACCTACGTAAATTAGAAAAAGTAAATATAGAAGGAAACCAACAGAACCAACAGAACAAAACCAACAGGAAAGCAAAAGCAAACGACAGATGGAGTTAGTCGAGCACGAAGATGAGAAGCAGACACATGGTTTAACAACAACTCCAACAAGAACAACAACAACGAACAACAGCAACCTATCCTTTTAAACTTTAAAGTTTAAAGTAATCCAAAGGCTTTTAATTGAGCTAATGTAAAAAAACTTAAAATCAACTAAAATCTCCATCGTGGTTGTTGCCCCTTTGTATAATTTTGCTGCTGAAGTGCGTGTTGACGTAGGGAGCTTTTTGACTTCTCGACTCTTCTAATAATCGCTTTTATTCTGTTGAATGTATTATTGATAATACCAAAGATACCATGAATGATAATCCTAACGAACCATGATACCGCTTCTGTACATCATAGAGCTGTCAAAAAAAATATATGTATATATATATTTTTCCTTTTTTTCTATTTGTATTCTTTACATTTTTTCTTGTACATTCTCAGAATTTTTTATTCTATTCTCTAGAATTTTTGTTCTGTCTATTTCAAACAATTGAACAAATCCAACAAAGCCTGTCTGGAATAGTCCTCGTGCTGAAAACCTAAAATTGGAAGCGAACTGGGGCACGAGTTACTGGCGGTTGCATTTCGTGCAAGTGCAATTTCTACATTCGTTGTACGAAGCACGAAGCGAATTTGTGAATCAGACGGAGTTTTTGTTAGTGCAATTCTTTTACGTTTCCTTCTTTTTGTTTAGTATTATACATGTTTTTATTTACAGTAAATTCCTTATTTCCTTTCGTTGGCGGGGGAGGAGAAAGAGAAGCTTGCCTGTGAGAATAAATGGTTTTCTTTGGTCATACGAATTTTTAACTCAGTTTAATTTTCTCGGCAAAAGTCCTGATTCCGCAACACATTTTCTCGAAGCAAAAGTAATAAAGAAGAAGATAACAAACAAAAGATTTTAGCATGATTACCGAGAAGTATGTGGACAATTTTCTAAAAACAAAGAATTACATTTGTACCTCCCGGTAGGTGGGCGGGTTAAAGGGAGTGAATGCAAAAAATAAATGGTTAAGATCAAAGTAAATGCAAATAACATCGAAACATTAAATTCGTTTGATAACATTCTGAAATTTTTTTGTCGAGTTTTAAAACAAGATTTGAATGGCAAAGCGGTTAATACTCAACAAATGTTTTTATTTGATCACATTTGGGCATATGTGTTTTGAAGCAGTTATGTAAGGAAATATATGTTTTCAATGAATTCCAATCTTAAAAAATTCCTTGAATGGATTTAACGTCTTTCTGATTAATGAGAGAACAAGAAGATTATTTTGTTTAATTTTTATTTTTATTGAACTTAATTCAAAATTTTCTATTAAAAATTCATAAAAAAGCATTTCATTTCGAAAAAAACATCATATAAAAGACACCAGAGTGAATAACCCGTTTATGAAGACGCCTTTAGCCACCACGTGTCTGCAGATGATGTCCAGAATGCCTGATATCAGGATGTGATTGCAGTCTGTAACCCGCAGCGTTGGCACATTTACTCCGAGTATTCACGCTTGGAGAATATTTTTATCTCCTCCTCTACGGAACAATTGCCACGCAACGAGAGAGCTCAATCACTTAAGCTAAACGGCCTCATTTACTGCATCTAACGACTGAAGAATCGAGACTTTAGTTCATTGTGTTATAAACATACTTACTTGCACACACACGCACATAAGCGCACGCATTCACACAGACACACAGCACACTTATGAAATTACGTACACTCTCAAGATGAATTTCTTCTCACAACCAAAGCGACTATTTCCTTCCACCGAGATAAATTTCATCGATGATAAGATTGAAAACTATGCGTTTTTATGGTTTATGAGATACACGTGTAGGGTATGAGCTATCAAAATTGGTAGCTGAACTTTCTATATGCAATTTTTTCTGAAGATTTTTATTGATTTCAAGTTGATCCTACACACCCGATATATATCCTCGATAGTTAAAAAATCGGAATTTTTATAATTCATTGTGGCTACTCCTGCACTCACTTTTCTGGTTAAAACACGGAAAACATAAAGAAAGATTAATCTGATTTTTCTTCTGACTGCTATGCTTGTTTTATGAAACAATCTCTTTGGGTTTTTTCAACAAAAAAACATGCAGTGCAGATAATAATAGATTTTGGTAGACCGTGATGGGAGCGCAATTTTTTATCAGCACATTTTTTACTAATTTCTCCAAAAATTCAATTCAGTAGCTCTTCTGGCGACAAATTATTCGCGCTTTCGTACCCAACACCCAAAATGGTTGGAAGAGATTCACCCACTAATTCCGCTTGTAACGTTTTAAGGGAGGCGTGATAGGCTTAGAAAAGTAGATATATTTTCGCTTCGAAACAGCTTCTGATTCCATTTAGGCATTTCCATCTGCCTGTCTGTAGAAACCACGATTACAGCTGAACGGAGAGAGAGAGACATCGACATGAAATTTGGCAGAATGTCCTTTGCCATTATAGGCTGCTGCTGGTTATATAAAACGGACAATAGCGGTAAAAAGGTGTCACGCCTACTTTTTATAAAATCAAATTGAAAAGACAGTTCAAAAAAATGTTGTTACTTTTTAAGAACACCAATAATTACGGGCGATTATATCTACTTAATCAACATCAGTGCGACCAATTACTAAATTTTCCCCCTTTAATTTTTATTTCGATTGATATAAACCTGTTGAATTTGACATGGATCAACAGGACAGATAAGATAAGGTGGCGACATCATTTCCATCTGGTTTCTATTTATATTTATGTCACAAGTCACAAGAAACCAAGGACATCCCCATTCACTTATTCATTCACTTATTCATTCGCTCATTCATTCATCAATTCATTCATCTATTCATCCATCCATAAGACATCATCGTTGAACTGCAGTTCACTCTTTTGCTCATTAAAAATGCAGCTCATTAACAATGAGCTTTCTTCATTAAAAATTCAACAATTTTTTATTCTGCCATACTTACGATGCCTGAAGCAATAACAAGCATCACACTGTAATAACGGTGATGATGACTATACGCCTTAATGATGTTACATCCTTTTTAATCAATTCCTCAATTGCTTACGGCGTTGCAAGTGTAAGTAACTCTTGACCTCTACTAGTTGCCCAGAGGTCAAACGATTTTAAAAAAACGGGGAGGAAAATCAGAAAAAAAAAGAAGAAAGGAAAAAATGTGAAAAATGAGAAGAAGAATTGAAACATCTACTTAAATCAACATAATAAAAAGCAAGCGAAAATTTTTCCAGTTCTCTTTTCGTTCTTTTTTTATATCCCCTCTTCTTCTTCTTGTTGCTCGCTTTTCCCGTACGTGCGTGTGCGCGTATGCGTGTGTATACTGAATTGTATGCGTCTACCAAAGTCTTATTCTTGCACACAATCAAACGTTTTCGTGTTACCATTTCTTTTTCTTCTTGAAGTGCAAAGTTTTAACGATAGTGGTGCTCATCATGATGATGGTGATGTTGGTGATGATGATGATGATGCTGGGGTGTTTTCAGTCATAAAATTGTTGAGCCTGTGGAAGATGTTCTCCCTGTGACGCCGTGCTTCTTTATTTTCCATCAAAGACTTTTTCGTTTTTCTCTTCTTCTTCTTCTAGCTTATTTGTTGCTTTGACTTAGATTATTCTTCTTCGGGGGTTCTTTAGGCTAAAAATTTTCGGGAATATTTGTTGGCGAGCAGTATTAGATAAAAATTCTGAACACAGAACATGAAAACAGCTTTAAGAAGAGAACAGGAAGAGGCAAGGTTCAGTCACAAATTAATATTGCAAAAACCTATATTTATTAAAATGAATTTTTTACGATAAGCCTTTTTAGCCGTATTAGTTTTAATTGACCAAAATTTTAATTAAAAATTTTAATTATTATCAGACTAAGTAATTTATAAGAGATTAATTTCTAAAACTTTCAATTTCTAAAATAGATCGAATTATTTTATTCATTTTTTAGTCACTTAATAAAATAATCCCGCAATCTAAATCAAAAATTTATTTCGCAATCAAGATAATGCTTCTTTATCCTTCGCTAGAACAAATCCATTAACAGATAAAAGGGAATGATGTAATCACCCCCTCGTCCTTTCCCCTTCTTTTGGATTTTAATAAAACCATACGACCAATAAGAAACTTCTAACTACGATGAAAAAACCAAGAATATATCAAATTACAGTTATTTACTCATTTCTTTTTGTATCCCGTTCTAATGTAAAGTCTTCAAATAATCGTCATTTCAAATTATGCTCATTGTGAGAATAATGAAAAGAAATAACAGAAAACAAAGCAATAGAGTAAAACACAGAATCATAAGCGCTTAAATAAAATGAATAAAAGCAAAGATAAGAGAAAAGCAGAAACTCTCCAACAACGAGAAGAATACAATAACAACAACAAAAAACAACAATGACCGGAATAGAAGACTGCAAACAACAATGAACAAATGAACAATGGAGATTGTAGAATCAACAATACCAACCAACACCATCAACTAACGCTATCGCACCAACACCATCCAACCAACACCATCCAACCAACACCATCAACGACACAAACCAACGATATCCTACCTGTACCAATGACAATACTTCGCCTAAATTGCCGACAATCTACTCTCCGGTCGTTAAGTTGGTTATATTATGCTTGGTTGGTTACATTATCCTATACAGATGGCGTTGAGTTGAATGTTTTGTGAAAGGCGAACAAACGACTTGCAAAAAGTAAAGCCATTCCGTCAACAAGTACTAACTAAAATAATGCCATAGAAAAACGCGACAACTCTAGAATAGTCTTGCTCTTCTTCTTCCTCTACTTAACTCCTTCTCTAATAGTTAGTTATATTTACTCAATTCAGATATCCTTTTAGGAACAACTTTTATTTTTGGTGAGAAAAACTTCAATTTTCAAAAATGTTCAACTTTCTCGAGGGTCATTATCGTTTCTCTCTTTTGTAGATACCATTATCATGGTGATGTTTAATAAAAAACCGCGAAAAAACCAAAATTCTGGTAAAGAATCATCGATTTGGATCAATTTTGTAGAAGTTTTAGCTGACTGAGTTTTGAAAATTAAGTAGAAAAATTCAGAAAAAAAATCGATCGCTTAATAACGTTCTTTCAGTTTGTCTCTACCGCAGAATATTAATAAATTGATTTATCTTGTGATTTTTTTAAGTAAATTTAAGTAAACTCATGTAAAAAAGCCTTTAAGAAAGATCCACGATTCATTCATGATTCGTGAAAGAAATATTGTAAATAATTTTTTATTGTAAAAATTTTCATTTACTGCTTTCAAACCTGATTGACTGTAATTTCACACAATGGTGGCCAAAGTTCAAGCCCTCACAATTAAAAGCAGTAATTCATATTAGATTTAGAGTTCGTATAGAATTATAATAGATTTAGAGTTATATTAGATTTAGAGTTTAGGAGTTATCACGTTGCCATCACAAAAACAACTGCTGCCTTAGAAACTGAATCCAGATTTTGAGATTATTTCATTAATATGAAATTAAATTGAGTATTTTCTGTTGGTTGTAATCTCTTCCATTAGAATTTAATACCATTGAAGTCCTACCCTCAAAATCTTCCCAGATCAATATTTTTTCCTATTCTTTTGCTGAACATTTTTGTATTGTATATTCCTTTGGGAAACATTTTCCGATTGTTTTCCGTTATTTACAACAAGGTAGTCTCGAAATATTTTGCTCGCTTAAATTTTTTGGCCTTTGTTGTTCTGATTTATTTTTTCAGTTTTACTGCAAATTCATTCCTAACCGATGATTGCATCTTTTTTTGGCCCAATTTTGCAATGCTCTTTGCACCATTGACTGCTAAAAAGCTAGGATGAAAATAAAGAACAAACCACTCCAACCACATCAACATTTCTACTCCATTTATTTATATGGCTACCGTTTTTCTCACCCCTCCCCCTCTCCCATTTTTGCTTACTGTTTCTAGCCCCAAGCAATTTTCTTCATTTCTGTACAGTTTTGTTCGGTTTTAACGGTTTTTTCACTTACTTTTAAGCAACTACAAGACCATGGATAGCAAAATCCAACAAAGAAACAATGAAAATGAAATCATAAAAATCGAAAAGGAAGAAAGAGCAAATACATGCTTAAGGTTTTTATTTTATTCCCATCCGCTTTTATGCGGAACTTGTACAACGGTTATCATGACTTCTGTTGCAGCGTTTTAGGATGTGAAAACGGTGCCAGTTACGAAAAGAAAAAGTAAATAGTATTCACGGAAATTGGCGAATAAGATATCGTAGACACAAACCAAAAGAATGAAAGAATGTAAACTTATTCCCGAATGAAACAGCTGCAGTAGCGTCTCCATTAGAAGACACATTTATAGCGTGCCTGTGCTTGGTGTCTTGTCCTATCGTCCCCACCCTATATATTTGGAACCTTCTCTTTAATCTTTTAGTTTTACAGAAATTCCGACACAATTGCATTTCATTGTATTTTTGGTTTTCTTAAGTTTTTCTTCGGCTTGATTTCATTCGTATCATGTTGGTCTGTCTATGTGTGTGTATGTTTCTTTTTATGTTTTTTCACTTCACTCTCTTCCATGCCTTCTTCGGTTCGGCTTTTCATTCTTTCCAGCAATTAGCTGGCTTCCTCGTGGCGTATGTCCTGCGGCGATGAACTTTTAGTATTACCCGCCCCACCCCCACACCCATCGAAGTCCTTTAGGCTCATGAATTTTTAATTAATAATTCAAAAGTTCAAGCAACAGCGAAGGGAGAGACAGGGAAAGAGAGCGAGAGAGAGAGTTAGGGACTGAGGATTTAGGCGAGCTGTTTGAAGACATGACTGATTCTCCTCGCAGAGTAAAGTAATAGAGAAAAGTTTGAGTGACATTCACTCCATGCACTTTATGCCACTATTAAATTTAATAAACAATGTTTCAACGTTTATGACGCGTCGCAGTGACGACGCAAGAGCTTTGGATTGGTAACGACAAGACCATAAATCAAAGAGTTTTGGTGTCATATTCTAGAATTTTTTTAAGAATTTTGTTTTTGAAAATAAGTCTTTCTTAAAATTTTACGGTTTCTGATTTAATAAAGCTAAGTTTATTTCAATTTTCATAAATTTTCAAATATTATATTCACCCAACGCCATTTAAAAGTGCCCAGATGTGATTTTTTATTAGCTTGACTGTTTTTGCCACGGATATAAAATTTTACTTATCTATCATGAAATGCACATATACGTCATAAAATACATTTTACACCATTTTCCTCCAATACTAACATTCAGTATCGAACACAATTCCAACAAAGAACAAAATTTCAATTTATTTTCTGTTTTTTTTTATTTCTTTATTTTGATACTATTTTCGTTTTATTATTCTCTACTTTTTAAACATTTAGTAAACATTGGGTTCATTTCACTTTTGACATTCGAGATTAAATGTTTGACACTTGATGCGATTCTCTGACTGTTTTTGTGTCATCTCGTAAGTAAACATAAATTTTAAAATTGTTCATCTTAAAATTTTAGGTGATAAATTTCCACAATTCTCAAGAGTATAAATGGGATATAGAGTAATTATGTGACGTCAAGCGTAGGCCTAGTTTACAATGGCGTTTGATTATAATCACTGAAGTGTCTTTAGTGAACACATTTCGATGAATCTAAGACATTAAATTAGCATATACGTAACGGGTATAGGGCAATACAAATTTGTGCAATTGATGACTCCAAGAGAAATGAGGTCATATAACCAAAAAGCAGTTATCGTCAAGTTATTGATAATGATAATAATGATAATAAGAATAATAATACTTCTAACAGCAATCAATCCAGTACTATTGGATGTCGTCAAACGATTTTGTAAAAATTTTCCTATTACAAATTAGAACTAGAAAAAATTATCCAAAAGAAAAGTGGACAAAATTTATTTTTGGTTTGTATAAATCCTGCGGCTGTTGGCAAGGTTACGCTGAGTTAGTTGGTTTCATTCAGCGCGATCCCAGTGCACGTATTTGCACATGGTCAAGTGGTCCTCTTTGAAATACTTTTGCTGCTGGTGAACCTCGAAAAGGAATGGCATTAAATAACGAAGAAAGATACGTGTCACGTAGTTACCGCAGAAGGATTTCTATTTCAAGAGTTTGTCTTAATACGTCCAACTACTCTCGGTGTTTTAAAGTGATATGAAAATTATAGAATTTCATATCACTTTATGAAATATCCATAGCTGTTGGACGCATTAAGACAAAAACTGATTAAAAAATGATTATTCATAAAAATAGTATTTACTAATAAACGTAGAATTAACAAGAGGAACAATCAATTAATGCATAAATGCTATAAATTTTAATAAATCCATAGAAGAGTTTTCAATCTGAGGAAAATCAGCCTACTGCCACGCCCATTTGTAAAGTAAACAAATGCAGAAATGATACTGCTTGAACATTTTTTGAATTCGAAACGTCTATTTCAGTAAGGGGTAGAGAAAAATTAAATAAAACATGAAGAAAAGAGAGTAAGATTTTCATTCAAAAATTAATCCATTTAATTTGCCGGCATTAAAAAAAACAAATTTGAATTAAACGAAAACAATAATTTTAAAAACGGATGGATAATTTTATATTTATTTGTTAACGTATGTTATTTTCTATGTCAACTTGATGCTTTGCTCACCATTTGTAAACTTTGAAAACATCAAAAAAGCATTCTTACTCTTATGAGAATTTATTCTTTTATCTGATGAATTTGGATACACGTCGTGTCATTCCTGTTGTAAAGTTTATCTATAAAATTATGAATAGTCGGAAGGGTGAGGGAGATACAAAAAGGCAAATAAAGTCATAAAACATTTCATCATATTCTTCCTCTGAGTTCTTCGTTCTTTTATGATCTTCATTGAAATTTTGATTATATAATAATGCTGATAATATAATTTTCACTTAAACTTCATAAAATGTTGAAATGAAGAGATTCACACTCTCCTTTGTCTTTCTCTCTTTCTATCTCACTCACTCTCTTTCACTCACTCTCTTTCTCTCTGTCTATCTCTGTCCTTTTAATAGAACGTCCTTTTTGATATCTCTAATGAACACCGAGTAGCCGTCTGTCAACTCGTGTCCTTCGTAAACATTTGACTCCGCTCTGCCATTTCCCTTGTCTTTATAATTTCCATCGTTTGCCATGCTCTAATTTTGTGTGGATTTCACTAACTGGCATGGGACGACACACACTCACACCTACACACGCACCCATGCAGACACTCACTATCGTATATGGTCATTTAGCATTTGCCAAACTTGCTTGCCGATTTCGATAAAAACAACATGGATGACTGCTAACGAAAAGGAAATGCATTCCGACCGAATAATACCGAAGGACAAAAAAGCCCAAACGTACGAACGAGCGGAATCGAAATTGCCAATTTCATCTTAAATTGCTTCTATTGAAATACATTGATGCTTGCGTTTGTAGACGTATGTATGAATGTGTGTATGAATGAGTGTGAGTACGTATGTGAGTACGTATGTGTATATGTATGAATGTGTGTCCATGTGTGGATTTGTGTGCTATATGAATTTTTGGCATTGAAATCGCCTACGAACTTCGTGATGAGTGACTTGACTCAAAGCAAAAACTTGAACTCAAAGCAATTGAAACAGAACGTATTGCGATCAAATCCGTAATATTTTGACAGTTTTAATCTTTGGGGAGAAAATGTCATTAAATATAAAATGAGAATACTAAGAAGCAATAATCAAAATAGATGTGTTTAAAAGCCAAAACAATTTTGGAAAAATTACCTTTTATTCATTTCGTAATTTGTTGAGTGCCTTCAATCATCATTTTTAAACTTCGATACAATTGCTATTCGATACAATTGCATTTTATTCTAGATATATTCTAATTATAGTCTAATATTCGAAGACTTTTCATGTGTATTTTATTAAGAATGATTTTATCGTATTTTTCATATTTATGTATATTTATGTATGATCCAAAGAAATAACAATAGCCTCAATGAGAAAGTGCCCTGTTTTCATCCTCTATCCTTTTCATTTCTGGTACATTTCAAGTGGTCCATGGACGCATCAACCTTATGTTCTGCTTGGTAAACTGTTTTTGTTTGTACTTGAATTGGAAAAAAGAACAAACAAACAATTTGTAAATTTTTAATAAACAAAGAGTAGAGGAAAAATAAAAACAAAAGGCACTTTTGAGGTCGTCAGTTTCTAAACAGAAATTATTGGACGTAACCTTCACTAATATGAATTATTCCATATTTTTACGAATACACGGATTAAATAAAACAGGTTTATTCTTATAAAAAATATGACTTACTAAATGAAAACTTAGAGTGGGAACGTATTTACACCAACGCCTCAAACACATTTAAACTCGGCGTCTCGAAATGAATTCTTTATATCTTAAAAATATTCGTCCAAATGTCTGTCCAAAAATGTTCAAAACCAATTGAAAGTTGCTCGTCTTAAAATATACTTCGTTGTATAAAATTTCCAGTGTGCAAAAAATTACGACCTCGTAACTTTTGCCTTGGCCCTTTTGTTCTTTCTCAATCAGTATGATCTGTTGATGTCTGTCTGACTCTCAAAACTATAACAACACCCAGAGCATTGCCAGAGGGCAATACCAGACAGCGTCAATGAATTTCGGTATTTCATTAATATAAAGATATAAAATATAAATAATAAATATGTGTGTGTGAATGTGTGAAAGTGCATGTGTGTGTGCGTGCATATGAGAAGGTTGAAAATGCAAAAAACATTGTAAATCAAATAAAAAGGAAAAGTGAAAAATATTTATGAAAAATTAATTACACACATAAATTAAAGAAATTTGCAAAAATTTCACCCTCGTTTAAAATTTCAAAAAAGAAATTTTAAAACAAAGAGATAATAATTAAAATTGCAAAAAAAGAAATTATCATATTTATTATCATATTCATTAGTTTTTCATCAACTAAAAGCTTCTAAAATAAATATTTTCATTAATAGCAATTATGGGTTTCTTTTCAAAGCTTTTGACAATTGTTCCCATTTCCATCGCCACACCCCTCCCCCCTTAACTCATTATAACATTGCTGACTATTTCTATGTATAAAATAAATCGAAGTGGTATTATTTAATTTTAGGGGTGGACAATTTGTTTCGGTCACCCCATTCCACCCATTGATTTTTTGTTGAATCAATTTTTCCTTCGGAGGGAGTAAAACAAAAAACACTTCCGACGTTTGCATGCCATCCGAAAGAATGTGATTTACTTATGACTTCCCATGCCATATATTTTATCATTTGTTGGGTGTTATCCATGCTTTCGGTACAACCCACAGAGAAGTCTGCTGGCAACCGAAAATTACTTCTGGTTGGAATTTATGAGTCATTTTTCGATTTCCCAAACTTCTTCTGAAGACTCAATACATGATCCAACTCTCTTTCCTCTCTTCTGATAAACACTCCCATCGAAGCAACCTACGTTCTCTTTTTATAAACATTCCCATTGTAGCAACCTACGTTATGTTCAAATAGGAATGAAGTTGGTGTAGATTACATCCAGAATCTGGCTGGTTTCATTGTTTTCACATTCTTTGTTATTTTATTTATAAAATAATATTCAAATAAAATAAAATTCCTTTGGCCAAGTCATTGTTTCTTCGTTTTAATCATAAAATTGGGAATTTTATGGTCAGGATATCAGAAGGATATAAAATTTGGAAGAAATTAATTCCTTCTTAATTGAATTAAAGCACGAGAAAACAAGCAATTCGTTACTGAATTTTTATGTCCAGGATGTTTTATGGATAACGAACTATCGAACTATCGATACTTTCCAATAGTGTTCAGTAGTCGTCGAAACAAGTCGTCAAGAGTGGCGGTCGTTCAATGATTTTATTGCATTGCATTAAGCAAATAATTTTATTACTTTCCACTGCATTTTAAAACCAAACGCATTTGGCAATTTCAGAAAATAATTTCAAAGAACTTTTTCAAATGTTCTCCAAAATGTCTGGGTTTGAAATGAATGCAATCTAGCAAGTTTTAACACACCAAACGGTCAAAAAGGAAAACCGAAATTCAAAATTGATTTATTTCAATGAACTCGTAGCTCTGACAAGCAGTAAGTAATTTTGAGCCCTAATTTCAGTTTAACGACACAATGACCCGGTTTGTAAACAATCTAAATGTTCTTGTGGGGTGCGAAGACACGACTATATTTCACTACAGCATTGCTACTTCTTCTACACGTTACAAATTAAAGGCCGTCGTTAGAAATCGTATCGTTTATTATTGTTTTACCTTTTACTTGCTTTTTTTATTGCCAAAACACGTGCAATATACTCTTTCGAATACATTCATTTGCAGACACGATATTCATCGACTTAATAACAAAATCTATACCTACGGCAAAACACCTTTGAGTATGTGTGTGTGCATGTATATATCCATACGTACATCCAAACTATGCTGCATGACAGGTATTTGTGTCAGATTTGTTTGCATGTGTTCTTGTAAATGAATGAATACGACTTTATTAAATTGATTAAATTGGCCCAACATTAGTCGGCTTGTGGAATTGTCCGGTTTATCAAGCAATTACTATAAATTCTGCTGCAGATGTTGACCACAATTTCACTCTATCTTAATCAAAGATTGAAAAATTTGGGGAAAAATCGTTGAAAAAAATTACAGCGCATTTTTAAAGACGTGATTTAAAAAGTCTGCCATAAAAACCATCCGATGGCCCATGCCATAGCGGTGACCCATTAAATATTACCCATTAAAAAAACAAGTAATATGTCAATCCAGAACTTTATTTTTAATTTTGTATGAATTTTGCAAATAATTCTATTAAAATAATCTTAGCATATCTATCGATTATTCGTTATCGTAACTTGCCGGAATGGCATGGAATTAACGATGACTGACGGAAAATATCAATGAAAAAAATATAGAAGTAAAATAAAGTATGTATGGATGGTTGTAAGGATAACAAAGAAGAGGGTTCAATGAACGCCTGCAAACAACTCCGCGATTGTTCTCTAAGCGAGCGATAGTTCGACCGTACTTGCCACTACCAGCGACTGATTGGTCTGACGGGGGGTGGTGGGCGGTACCAGCGTCGAACAAAACACTGTGGGACAGATGACACGCCATTCTCGAAAGACGTTAACATAAGAGGATAAGGGGTCAAGTCAGTTGCTTTTTCTAATGTTGTTGTTGGAGTTGTTGCATGCCTCAGATACTACATTTCTTAGATCAACACTTACCACCCTCCCGCCCCTTTCCTACCAAACCAAATTGTTGTTATTGTTATTGCTGTTGTGATAGTCATTATAACCATGAGTCATTGTAGGTATGTATACATATATACGATATATAGAATGTATCCTTCTTTTCCTGCGATTTGCATGTTGTTGTTTTTTGTTCCTGTCTTCTGTTTTCGCCTTCTGCTTCGTCTGTCTTGTCTCGTTTTGAATTTTAATGGGAAAAATGGAAAGAGGGAAATGAAAATGTCCTTCGTGGAGGAAATAATCCAAAGAAAAATCAATACATTCATGTACTTCGAAGTGCAATACAATGATACTTCCCTGCAGGAAAACATACGCATGCACATTATTCCCACAATTTGAAAAAAATCCCCAATTTCATGACATTTATCGAACGTCTTACAAAGAGCAAACGTTTTTGATCACAATTTGTTAAATAAATTAAAGGCTAATTAATACGATGTATTAGAAACACAAATGTCGTAGATCCTTCCGTCTAGATATACGTTACGCAATTACGAATCAAATATCCTGAAAATTTCCTGCGAGGTTTTTCTCGATGGACTGAATTTGCCTGCTTGTCTCTACGTGTTAGCGTAAGGATTGAGAGGCTTGTAAACGTACACGTGTTCTTTCGCTCATTTCACGCCTTTCCACGCCTTTCTTCTTACATTTAACGCAAAGGAATGCGATTTGCTGAAGGAGCCCGACGCAATACCCGACGGCCGAGTGAAGTCAGATCTTGGTTGCAAATCCAATCATTGCAGTTTTGTACAATTGATATTTTGTGATTTTGGATTTATCGATTATATATTTTCAACTTCAACTTTTTTATCCCACAATTTCTGCTTATGTAAAAATGTTAACGGTCTAAAAGTAAAACGGAAATGTTCTCAGGAATGTTTTGAATTTTGTTTGTTGTATTTTCCAGCTTATTGGCATCAATAATGGTCAGCACTACATTGACAACAAGTACCGCTGAACAACATACAAATAGCTCAACAATTTGTGATTCATCATCAACCTCAGTGACATCAGTCGCTGGTAACCCTAATTGCCAGCGACCATTGCAACATCAACAGCACCCACATTCATCAACTCTAGCACGCAACAAATACCACTCCGACTTCTCGATTGTTAATGGTGTTGACAACACCAACCTCACCAACTCGTCGCCCGAAGAGGATCAAAATAGTAACCGCAAGGATAGCAATTTTAAACGGGCTCCGTACATAAAATCATCCCTTCAGACAACAAAATATTCTGGCATCAAGCAACCTCAACAACAACACCAACAACAGTTGCAGCAATATCAGCACCAAACCAAACGTAGTTCGCCACTCGATGACTCGACTGGCGCTGATTGCCTTAATTCAAAGCACGGTGCTCTAGAGACACAAACACCGACTCCAGCACTTACAAAATTAACGCGGTATGACGCAATAGCTACTGCGGCACCCAAGCCGACGAAAACACCAACAACACCAACAGCAAACAGCTCAAATTTACCAAAGGGCACAACCTCAATCTCGCCACCATTAGCTGATCAGATATCGTTGCTATTCCCCAAATGCCGTCCGAAACATGTAAACAACAACAACAACAACAATAGCAACAATAACGACAAGAGTTGCAATATTAACAATAACAACATTAGCAACACGAACAACCTACCGAATAGCACCAGCGGCGAAACAAGCGACGAAACTGATAAATTAACAAAAGAAATTGAGAATGCATTGACGGATCACGATGACTCCTTTACATCTAACGAACAGCAAATCACTTTACCATCTACCAACCGAATATCGCCCGTCTATCACCGGACTGTGAATCTTATCACACAATCTCCGCCACCACATAATTCAACATCGTCGGTATCTTCGGAATCTTTATCATCGGTCACGCCTCGCATCTCGACCAATCCTTTCCTCTATCCCAACTTGTTAGCCGACACGGATACCAATTGTGATCCGACCGTTGGTAACAAAGAGGTAGTGGAGGTAGTCAACGAATTGGGAACTCAGAAACGAACTTCGGTCGATGACGTGGACGGATTGCCCGTTCCAACAATTGAGAATTTTTATTACCGACAAACATCATCGATCGATCGACGTGAAGAACGAAAGCAACACTCTTCAACGAACTGCGACTACGACATGCCACGCAAACGCTTTTCCAACTATTCCAATTACCACCGCCCGCTACAAACATCCGCCGAGCACTATGCACCCTTTCCCCAATCATCCGTAGTTTCCGTCGATGTTCATCATCAGCAAACCCATCAGCCATTATGCAATGGAACCGATGAACCGACCAAGGAGCAACCACGCGAATCCAACAGGAACAATCAGAATCCTTTCATTAAAAACAATGTTTGGGAAACGGGTCAGAATAATGAAAGCAACAACTTCGGCTCGAACGAATATCAAAATCAATTAGAAAAAGATCTGCACGTTCCGCATTCGTCATCATCACGTCGTTCCTATCATTCACAAACCTACTACAACAACACTAATCCATCCACGAGCCGACATCAACACTATATCAGAGTCAGCCACAGCCCCATCCAGTATGGGGACCCTTTCGATGTTTCGAGGCGAACGTCTGACCGCGTGAGTAATAAATGCAACAGTGAACAGTATATAGATGTGACTCCTGAATGGAATCAACAAGATCATCATCCCCTACGGGAAGGTAATGAATCCAAACGGGATAGAGTTGCCCCATCAATTGCTAAGGAACACGAGCAAAATCGACAATCTGATCGTTTGCCGAATGAATCTGACGTTCGTTCTCAGTCGCACGTACAAGAGAACGCCAGTAGGGAGACCGAGAGACGGCCTCGTCTAATTTCAGGGGGAGACGTAGTGGTGTTTGATGACATTGCTGAAAGTTGGCAAAGTAAGTCATCTCGAAAGAGTAACCGTTTTGTTTAATTAGATAGTGGATAAAAGACCCCCACCAGGACAAATTCAGTCTAGACTAGTCTAGTCATTGCGCCCTAATATGCTTCTTCTTTTTCCTTATGAATTCTAGATTTAAGGGTTACAACTGAGACGAATCCGAGCGCATCCAAACGTTCATCTTCGAATTTCACATTTACAGCCGCAACTGAAGCAATTCGTCTGAAACATACATTTCAGGATGTACTAAGCCGTAATACCGAAGGGACGATGAGTCCTAAAGAAGGAAAATTCGAACCCACAAACAATGGTAGTCATTTGGATGATGTTCTCCATAAAGATCACAAAAGAAACTGTGCAGGAAATTATGCTTTCTCAGGCATGGAAACACGTCACGGTATTATTGGTAAGATTGGCATGAATTGCACTGTTCGAGCAAAATCTTGAAATCAATTTTTGTACATCCTAGAATATGAAGGTTCCCCTCGCCGCATCGGTCAGGGAGGTGGTGGCTTACCGCCCGATGACGAGTCCACTCTACCGGCAGTTCAATCTTCTGACAGAACATCTTCAATATCGTTGACCTCGAATTCACCTCAGCAACACTACAGAGCTCGACCAGGATTTCCGCAGGTAAGTTCACCGCATTAGCAACCCCATAAATGCTCGGATGTTGAAGAATTTCTTTGCGCAGCGTATACTCTCACCACCCTGCAATCTATCGCCACCTTTGGCATTGTTAAGCTCTCGCAAAGAAGAACAACATCCTCAACAACCTCATCCTCAAGTCCATGAGGAAGAACAAAAGCAGCAGCAGCAGCAGCAGCAGCAACAACAACAACCGTTTGCTGCCACCAATGATAATAACGCTGAAGATACCAGCAATGACGTCTCTGAAATTGGCACTATTTCTGATTTGACGACGCCTGAAATCACGTCGGCCGTGCCGCCACCTAATGCATCCGTCGATAGCGCAATGACAGTGACAACGACACCAATCACGCCATCGACCACAGTCAATATCACAAATTACTACAACAGCAATACCAACAACAACTACAACAATACAACCGCCACCGCTTTCAGTCTACCCGCGAAGTCATCAACCTTTGACTATCTGTATGAATTCTCCGAGACTCGAAAGGTGCTCGAAGAGTTTTTCAAGTGTCCATCGACCGATGAAAGGCCAATCGAGAATGGTAGTGATGTTGACAGCGTTGTAAGAATCAACATTCTCTAACTGAAAGAATATTCATCTAAAAAATACTGTAAGAATAAATAATACCCTTTTCTGTCTCTTTTCTCTTCCTTTTTATTCAAGGATATCCAATATGAATTTCACACCAATTTGGAACGCGATGGCGTGAAGGTGCGCGGGGTAGAAGAAGAAGTCGATGCCACCGATCAAGATGATGATGATGACGGCGTGGACGAGGTAGATGATGACGAGGAGGAGGGGGAGGAGGAGGAGGAGGAAGAGCAAGAAGTAGAGGTCGCACGAGATGAACGAACGCAACAGAAGAAGCAATTTCAATTGAAGACGACCAATAATAAACGCCAGCCTCGTCGAAAATATTTGCACCAACAGCGCCATAATCACACGAATCACCAACGCCGCCATTTCACTAACAGTCCACTAATACGTGACTTCGATTTCTTTTTGGAATCAGCCAGCCGTAGTAGCGGCGAACAAATTGATCAAGATGGTCTCAATCATAATCAGCTGGAAATCAAAAAGAGCTATCGGTACTCTCCCGAGACCACAGATTACGATTCGAATTGCGATTTGGACAGTAAGTATTTGACTTCGGTTCTAACCGCAATTCATGCCATGTCATTCCTCATCGATATCCGGTCTATTTCTCTCCAACCACAATTAGGTCTCTCGGGTGAAATGAATGGAGGAATCTCAACGTCTTGCTCGAACTATACCAAATATTATACATCCAGCATGCCAGTACTGGAGGATGGTCTATCATCTGGTCATACATCCGATACCGAAAACAATAATCTGCAACAGGAGACCACAATTCAACACAATCTAGTCGGTGGCGGAATTTCATTAGTCATGGACACAAAATGTATATCAATTAGCAATAGTTTAAGCGGTGCTAATACATCTACAACAACAATAGCAGAGTCGGTAACAACGACGTTGGAGACGGATGGTATTAAAAATATAGAATTTACAAGAATGAATTCCGTCTCGGGGAGTGCGGGGCACGATATCCATATACGCCGAGGTGAAAGTCCAATAAATAGCCCACCCGATGGGGGCTCAGGAGTTATTGTCGCACCTTCGAAAGCAGATGCGAACGAGCCCGATGATAATGAGCGCGAACATTCCGAACAAGGCCCGGACACCGATAGTAAAGTTTTCAAAAATATTGATCCTGATCTGGATTCGTTATATTCCATTAGTAATCAACAATAATACCAATGTTTGACATTAACTGAATTTAGAATGCATTCTCCTTTCAGGTGTTTTTCCGCGTCCGGATGTCGCTCAAATGACGCCACCACCACCAGCACCTGCACCCCATCGCAAACCCAACAACGATACGGAAATTCTTCAACCGATTCCATTCAAAGGGAATTCACATCCAACAACAAACACATCTCTGTCTGGTCACAGCGTTACGACTACATCTGTCGCCTCCATTACCGGTTCCAATTTCCAGCGTACAAAATCATCGCAAAGTGTTAACAATTTGCCACCAGTTTCCACACGTTCAATCCACTCGCGTCAATCGCCACCACCAATACCGGAACGAAGTGGTTTAGTGACCGATATACAATCATCGGAAATGAACTCGCCCGTTTGGGTACCTCGCCAACTGGATGCAAGCTCTCGCAAAATTTTATTAGAGCCATCCGAACATCTCGCCAAAAGTTTGAGTGCGGATGAAGAAGAAGTTGACACGGATTTAGAAACCGATCGACTTTTGGGCCACCAAAGATTGGACGATCAAGGTTATTACGATGAGAATAAGTCGTGGGAACGGAAATCACGATCACTTCTAACGAAATTTTCACCAAAGCAACAACATACGAAAACACGTAACGGCTACAATGCATTGCTATCGACAACACCGGAAATCGCTCCACCCGTGCCACCGAAGAACTGCACGAAAAAGCTGCTTGACATTGATGGATCAATGTCATCGCCAGAACACAGTGCGGAGAAAACACCCGAGAAGTTATCGCTGGAAGGACGGGAATGCGAAAGTCATGTGGTGACAACGATCGATAGTCCCGTAGGTTCAGCAGCTTCGGTGTGCGGCAGTATGAAAAATGATAGTGGTCATACCAACAACAACAACAATACTAATCAAAATGGGGGCGCAAGCACGAGCAGCAGTGCTGGATCGAATACTGCGAATGGCGAGAAAAAAGTTAAAAAGAGTAAGAATAAAGAAGGTAAATAGATTGGGTTTATCTTCGTAAAGTGTGTCGTTTCTGCTGATTTTAGTCGTTTTCTCAAATAATTGTTTGTTTTTTCCTTTAGAATAGCGCGCATAAATGGAGAGAAATCTACTCTGCGGCAGAATCACCGCGCAAAATCAAACCTCTTTTGCAGAAAATTAATGAAATTCCAAAAAAAATCGCTTATATTTGCCAAATCGACTAAAGCCAATTCAAGTTAAAACTCAACTTTTTCAAACCGAAACCAAACCAAAAATCTTTTAAAACTATTCTTAAAAAAATAAATTCGAAAATTCGTTTTGTGCGATTTGGCAAATTAATCCAAAAGAAATAAAACTTGAGAAAATATAATTTATGCTATGTTCACACTAGGGCGCAATTGAGCGGGTTGAAAACTTGGGTTGGTTGGTCTGAAAGAGCTTGAAAAAGAGCAAATAGTTCATGAAAATTAATATGAAAATATCAAAGGAAATGGTTTATGAATATTAAATAATTAAAAATCGAATATTGCTTGCTCTAAAACTACCAAACAAAACACCCAATCGATTACGATCAATTTAAGGTGAAATTGTTTAAATTTCGTAAGCAATTTCGGTCCTAAAACGAATATAGTATAAATCTCCATTTTATGCAATTCTTGTTATTTTGTAAATATTGAATACGTAAAGAATTTTACGATTTATTGCTAACACTTTGCTCTTATTTTTGCATGCGAACATTTGGTATCTTTTCGAAATTTTGTGTACCGTTATCTGCTCTGTAATCGCTGACTACGAATTGTTTCCTTTGTAAGAACATACAATATTTTCTTGATAATATTTATGTATATAAAGGATGATTCATTTGGATGATTTTTTCTTAGAAATGCTCTGCAGCGTATATCGCTTAATATTTTTGTAACATTTAGATTAATTGGAAATCTATTAAACCTTCAGATTGATTGTGAATTTGAACTTAATTCAAAAGAATTAGTATCGAACAATGTAAAAAGTTTTAATTGTATTCAATCGCTTTAGCGAAACCATTGAATTCAAGGAAAATCCATATGATGAATCCTTCCTTATTTGTATATATTTACGCATTCGTCTCTATTGTTTCTTCTTTTGTTCTTTGTTTTTCTTTTTGTTTTTTTTCTTTGTTAGATTAGTTAATAAAGTATATTACCATAGTTAGAAAATTCAAATATTATTAGAATATACTTCATTCTCCTACGATTTCCACCTTTGGATACTTTCGTTACAATTTCAATGTTTCCTCCTAACGGCACGTCTAGGTGGCGCAGTGTTGATAGAGGGTGTTCTGTTTCGAGCACGCTATTTGGGATCAACACAACTGGTCTGCGAAGGCCAACCCACAAAGTCGACACGAATGATGCAAGCCGAAGAAGCGGTGTCAAGGATCAAGGTGATTATAGAATCTCTTCAAAATTATATCTCATAAATCATTGGAATTCAATTAAATATTTTTATTCGAGGAGAATTTATTCAATAATTTCATCTCTATCTTATTTTCTCTATTATGGCTCCAATCTATTTGCAATTTCGTCATATCGCATAGGCCTTGGTGAGTAACAAAATGCTGCTAAACCACATTTATTGTCGGTACTTACACAAAATTGTCAATCGTTTCAGGCACCAGATGGTGACGTTCAGCCAAGCACTGAAGTGGATCTCTTTATTTCGACCGAGAAAATTATGGTACTCAACACTGATTTAAAGGAAATTATGATGGATCATGCCCTACGCACTATTTCCTATATTGCTGATATCGGCGATCTAGTTGTGCTGATGGCACGTCGTCGTTTCGTACCGCAAGATATTGACGATGCTCCCAAACCCAATCGAACACCGAAAATGATTTGTCATGTTTTCGAAAGCGATGAAGCGCAATTTATAGCCCAATCCATAGGTCAGGCTTTTCAAGTCGCTTATATGGAATTCCTCAAGGCCAATGGCATTGAAGATCATAGTTTCGTTAAGGAAATGGACTATCAGGAAGTCCTCAATAGTCAGGAGATCTTTGGCGATGAGTTGGAAATTTTTGCAAAAAAGGAATTACAAAAAGAAGTTGTTGTCCCCAAGGCGAAAGGTGAAATATTGGGTGTGGTAATTGTTGAGAGCGGTTGGGGTTCAATGCTGCCCACCGTTGTCATTGCCAATCTGATGTCGACGGGCGCTGCAGCACGTTGCGGTCAATTGAACATCGGTGACCAATTGATTGCTATCAATGGACTCAGTCTGGTGGGATTGCCCTTATCAACGTGTCAGACATACATCAAAAACACAAAGAATCAAACTGTTGTTAAATTTACGGTAGTGCCCTGTGCACCGGTGGTAGAAGTGAAGATTAAAAGACCGAATACAAAGTATCAGCTTGGATTTAGTGTACAAAATGGTGTGGTAGGTTGAAAGTCTGCATCAGATATTATTTGGAAATTGAAATGATTTTAATTTCTTTTTAAAATTTCTAGATCTGTAGCTTGTTGAGAGGTGGTATTGCTGAACGAGGTGGGGTTCGTGTTGGCCATAGAATAATCGAAATCAATAATCAGAGTGTAGTTGCGGTACCACATGAAAAAATTGTTAATCTGCTGGCAACATCTGTGGGTGAGGTGAGAAATTCACACTATTTCAAAATGTTTCAACGCGTCAACCCTTTAAAAACTATCAAAACGTTTAAAATGTTTGAATCATTCAAATGTTATGAACATAAAAGGAAAGAGAATAACATTGCAATGTGCAATTCTGTTACGATGTGATGTGGTTCTAACATTTTTAACATTTTTTAACATTTTTTTCTAACAGAGCAGAATCGTTTCTGACGTTCAAAACTATATTTAAAATAAAATGTTGAGTTCAAACCATATTTAAACAGAAACCAGCTAACGGCCCATTTATAGTTATCTATTACAAACAATAAAGACATTAAATTATTAAAACCTTAACTCACTCAAATTTTCTCTTTTTTCTGTCTTTTATAGATATTAATGAAAACTATGCCAACATCAATGTTCCGACTACTTACCGGTCAGGAAAATCCGATTTATATATAAAGAACTTAATTAATTTTTCCAATTTCGGCGATCAAAAATTGCTAATGTCAAAAATTCGCTAATGCAGAAAAAGTGGATTAAAAAAAGTGGATTAAATTGAAAACAATAAAATTGTAAGGTAATAACAAAGTTAACTAATGTAAAAGAAAGGGAAGGAAAAGAGAAAGGAAGAAGAAGATATACTCGTGCATGCACACATACGTCGTAGAAGTTCATGAAAGACGTATATATGTATTATTTAATAACACTAATATAGCTTTCTTAAACAAAAACGAATTCACCTTAAAATTAATCTTTTTATTATCCAATACTCGTCCATCTCTTGCCATTGATTTATTATTGAAAAGCTATAAAGCTTTATCAAATGGGTAATGTTACAATCAAAGGATAACGTTATGGAAGCGAAGGGGTAGTAGCGTATATAAGGAATTATTTGAAAACCCTATAAAGCAATTTTCAAGCTGCTTTGCGTATTATTTCAGAAGATATTTTTGCTTCAATTTTACCGACAAAATTAAACTTCAATACATACGAACATACATACATGCATACATATACACACACATACATATTCATACTTACATACATACATGCATGCATTCATACATGTATCTATACATATATGCATACATGCATGAGCGTACAGAAGTGCGTACATAAATATATATGCACGCCTAATTACATACATATATACATACATACATACATACAGACATGCATGTGTACATATATGCATACAAGCATGCATTATACATACATACATACACATTTACAAACATACATACATGCATACATACATACATTCATACATATATACATGCATGCATACATACACACACATATATAAACATTCGCATACAAACTAAAAATGAGAACAGATGCCTAAAACTTAAGAAAATGCTCGTAAATCAGAAAATGAACGTGAATACCTAATTGAAAATCGTCCTTAGTCTAATTATAGAAAATTAAATACATATACATGCTTACATATAAACAGATATAGATATACATATATACAGCCTATATACATTATTTATACACAGCCTGCATACATACAAACGCATACGTATAAAGCCCGTACAACATTTTGCTTGCTCCCTGCACGCAAAACGCGCATTCCTACAACTGGACACACATACATAATTCCATACCAATACCAGTAACCCCACAAAAACAAATATACCTATGCAAAGCAAAAATGTAATCGAATTTGTGGTGAAAGGAGAATAATAATGAAAAATAAATATAATTTTGAAAATGTCTGACAATTTTTTTCACAAATTGAAATATATACACATACAAGATATATGTGTAAAAAAGCATATAGTTTTGATATAAATATGGCCTGTTAGCATTATATGTACGTACATGTATGTGAAATCATAACTAGTTTATATGTTGCATTTTTTTTTATTTTCAAGAGACACGCTGACGGCGTTTAATTGCACGCACGTAAGGAAAAATTTATTACTACATAAAAATAAATAAATATATATGATATGTTATCAGTGTTGCTTGGAAATGTGTTAGTAGACTTGTGTAATATAGAATCGCATTGTTTTAAATTTTGAAACTCTTCAAACGTCACTTTTTCAAAATATTAAAATCAAACAAATCAAGCAGTCTCACACCCACGCTGGAGAAATACTCAGATCGCAGTTTTGAAAAAAAATAATTTTTGATGTTCCTTGATAATAAAAATATGTTTGGATTAGTTCATTTAAATTAGTATTATTAAAAATAAACTATTAATTTTAATAAAGCAAAATTTTCCATTTCATGGAAAACTGTTTCTTGTTAAACATAATTCAATATATCCTGTATATACTCTACGATAAATATGATTAATCCTGTGATTATGTATAACTTATTTTAGTTATTCAATTTTATGAATATTTAATTGTTTTATATTTTCTAATCAAATTTTAAAAGAAACTCCATCTTCCAACCTAACCTTATTATTTTACAGAACCTTTATATTTTTACTGAGCTGTTCATAAGGGGTTAAATTGTATCTAATCACAGATTAATCACATTCATCGTAACATATATCAATACCCTAATATAGAGCTTCAGCTTTTGTCAATGTCGGTCCACTAATTATATGTAAAGGATTAATAATATAAAACAACTAATTTGAAAATATAACGACTTATTGAATTATATTTGAGCCACCATCATCCTAAATCAGATAGAGAATAAGTAGGTGTAATATTGGTCTGCCTGGTTCAATATGTTTATTATTTTTCTTAGCTTCAGTGTAAAACCTTTTGTAACAATAATTTTTGTGGCAATTCTGCAATTTAGTGACTACAATACACGCACTTACGTACGGATTATTTTGAGAAATAGATAAACCTGCACTCAAGGGCATCTGAGGATCTTAACAGAAGTAATTCAGCATAGCTTTTGTATAAACGAAAGATGGTTTTTACACGTCGAAAATACAAAAACATATAAAAAAGAATTATACAAAAAAAAAAGAAAAACAAGTTGAATAGACAGCTTGCAGCATTGCTTTCGATTGGTCATAAAACTGTTACAAACTAACAAAATAATTATAGTTTCGTGCCTAAAGTATAAACAAATAACAAAACACACTTGAACATAAATTAACAGCGATGCAGAATTGCATAAATACACACGCACGCATACATTCTCATGTACAATACACTTCAATCATAATCCATAAGCTTTCGTAAACTTCATACACGATAATTACGTTATGTATGCATATAGCATTGTAATAATCATATTAATTAAAAGTTTCAATTTAGTATGCATTAATTTTTTGTCTGCCAAACCTTCTTTGCTGTTTTAAAATTAAAATTAAAAGTAAGCAAAAAAAATGCTTACGAAAATTATAAAATGAAGAAAATATAAGTAGATTGATTAAACATGACGAAATGCATATATAAATATATATATATAAGCAAGGCATACGAGTAGACACGCGTAATTCGTCGCTGAAATAATCGCACCATAATCGCAGAAAAAAAGTCAGATACAATTATTCGGAACTTCATATTAGTCTGATATAAGAAATCTGGCGGTGAATAAAAGTCCAACAAAAGGATTACTAGTTGACAATTGCTTAGCAGCCTTAAAAGCAAGAGCAAACATTGTTCAAGTTCAAGAAATGTAATCAGTAAACAAAATGCATATACTAATAAATTAACAATCATATATAAAAATAAAATTGACTTATATAACTTAAACGCCTTTTACTATTTATACCGGCCAATCGGCCTATCCGATTCCGCCCAGCATTTAGTTAACTAAAAATCACCACAATTTCACCATGTGGTAACAAGTAAGCAAACCCTCACAAGAAAGGATTGTATGTTGCAAGGTGAAATCATGTGTTCCGTGCCTTCATTTCAAATCAAGAATTGGAAAATTGTTCCGTATGTTAACGGGTTAAGATTCTTCTAACCTCCTACCGTTTTCTACAACCAGAGAGGCCTCAAATTATTTAGGCAACTTTTTTTTGTGAAACTAATAAAACGGCGACAAGCCGTTTTATTAGTTTCACAAAACACAACACGATTTTACATGATATCTTTCTTGTAAATAAACATATCATGTAATTTGCATTACCCTAACTCACGGAGGTTTGTGTTAATTTTGTCTACTCGCGCAAAATCTTGCATTTTGTAAAGAAATTTAACAAGTAAATTTACTCCAAGTAAGATTGGAGTAATAATATATACAACCATCATCCCGGCTCTAAAATTTCAGGTTGATAACTTACATTTTTTACGAAAGATAGACTACCCCAATTTACCCCTTCTCCCAAACAATCTAAAACAGGCATATGATGACAACGAATACTCGTAGCAAATTTCATGATGATAGCTCCGTCCGTCCGTCCGACAGCAGTCGTTGTCAATTTACACAGACAAGCAGACAGACAGACACACAGCCCTAACGATGGACGGAGCGGAATCGACTCAGGAGGTTATTCTGAGCAGGAGTATATATACTTTTCTCTACCTGACACGTCTCCTTTAATGCATTATGAACAAAAGAAGTAAAAATATAATATATAAAAATGGAGAAAAAATAGAACACCGTGAGTTGGATGATCCTTAACCCATTAACTCACAGGCTTCTATTCTGGAATTATTAATCGATATTATTCAGCTAAAGCATGATTAACGACGAGTAATGAACATTAAATTTCAGAACCTTATTCGTCTCAAGGGCAGTCGCCCTTGAATTCGGTTCATTCTGAGATAGAACACGCTTTATGAAAATTTCCCTAAGTCTCCACCGTCTAAGTCTACGACACCGCCAGTTATCTAGCTAGTTATCATGACATTCTCAGTTATCTCGACAATTGGGCACTATTATCTTAGTCCTTGTATTGAGCGCAAATAGGAATGGATGATTAATGGAAAATCGACTTTATCTAAGGAAGCTGACGAAAGTTTTGCGCACTATAAAAATTTCTACCATATCGTCAAAACCAGCGTCGCAGTCTCTCCATTCGCTTCGGATTGTGCAATAACATCCTAAATTTGCACTTGAGCGCATGTAATAATCGCTAGAGATCTGTGTAGAAAACAATTTTATTAATTCGGGTTTTGCATTCACCCTGTGAAAATATGATTTTGACAGTTTGAATGTTATTTCCACCAGAGATAATCGGCTTATCTCTCCAGTACTTATTGGAATTTGAATTTGGGAATATCGTATCATATTTATATTTTTGCATCTTCCTTTTCAAAACCTGAATCAAGAAACTTTACTCTTCTCACCGACAACAACGCCGCGGAACTATTTCCGACATACGTGCACTCCAGCACAAAAATTCTAATGGATTGATTTAATCAATCAGTGGTCATGTGGTTTGTTTTAGAGCATATTCCATACTTTCAAAATTGGATTGTGTGAGGATTATGGATTGTAAAAATGTATTCTATAGCTGAAAATATTTGTGGAAATAAAGTACATATATCGGAAGGTAATCACGAAATACCTTGGCACCATCAATCGAATTAAATAAGGCTGAGCATTAGTGTTGGACTCTTACGTAACGTGGACGTTGTATTAATAATACGCGTGAATATTATTTGTCCCCCTAAATCAAAAAGGGGTAACTTATATAAAATTCAAAAATTAAAGAAATGCTCAAATATCATGGTAGATATCGAATTTAGTAATCCAGCTTTCGCATACAAAGAACACCACCACCGCGATAATTTTAGTTATGACAAAAAAGTCACCCAGTCAGCAATGATTATACCTTGCTTTTCAAAAGCATTCATTTCGAGTTCGACCGTTGAGCAAGGCAGTTCGTAAGGTGTTTGGAAGCCAGAAGTTCGGTCGGTATATCTCTCAACTGTGCATAAGCCGTGAGTGCGTGAGAATAGCACTTAAGGAATTGGCTGCGCAGTAACTGCATCGCACGCGAACGAGGCCATGAAGTGAAAAAGTAGAAGTAACGTCATCAAATATCAAACAAACTCAGTAAACGTCACTGCCCGCGTTGCCGGCCCAGCCAAAAAATCGTTTAATTGGTTGTGTGTATGTGTGAAGTTTGGAAATATATACAAGGCCTTCATTTTCATAAGTGAGACTAATTCGGTGCGGTTGCTGCTGCTGCTTCTTCATCAGTAATCCGAAACTTTCAAAATCTACTTCAATGTGGTAAATTTTGAATAGATTCATAATCAACTGAAACCCATCTGGTAAATTTTTACACACAACCAAATCCATTCTGATACATAAAGTCGGTAATTCTGTTGCTGAATTTGGAGGCGGCTGCGCTGCTACGTTCATCGTTTAGATTTCTCAATTGGAAAGCCTTCGCAAATTGAAGGTGTGGGGAAATCGATCTATCGATTACGTATGTGTTCAGTGTTTTTTTTTGCGTGTGCGGATAAATTAAACAGAATTAGAAAAAGGCAAATACACCACAAAACAAACTACGGAACATTAATTCGAAAAATTTCTACTTTCAATAAATTCTAAAAAAATTGAAATTATAAAAAAGTGGCAGGAAAATGGAGAAACAAACTGGTTCAAATAGTTCGAGACAAGGAACGAGTGAGTCGTGCGATATTAATATAGGGTGTGGTCCAGCTCAAGCATCTCCATCTGGTCCACCATCAGGTGCCGCAGCTGCTTCGGAAGAGATTACTGCTAGCAACTCCAATTTTTCTGCTTTTTCTTCACAACAACAACAACTTCCGCAAACAGGAGCGTCATCTAGTATCTCTAATCCAGGTGGAGTTTCAGGTGACGGGGCAACGCAAGCGCAACCACCGATTACACTCAACATTAATACCACCACTGGCGGCAATTTTAGCGTCATTGTCGACCCTTCCAACACTATAGAAAATCTAAGGAAAATAATTGCCAAGAAATTGAAAGTCGCCAGAGATCGCATCTGTTTACTGCATCGCGAAAAGTAAGTTCAGTTATTTGCATGCATATGAAATCGCAAACATACGAAATTTTTTTTACTTTTTTTTAAATATTAAATCTTCAATGGTTTAAACAATGATTTAGTTTGACCTTGCGAGAGGGCAAACTCAAGTAGAAATCTTTATAACTTTACATTCTTGTCGTCTTTTTATGTGATCGAGGTATAAGAAAGAATGATATTGATGCAGTATGCATCAGTCCATTCAAACAGTTAGTCTTTATACTCTCAATGAGCTGCGGTGAGCTAAAAACGGTGGATGAGCTAAGCTTGAATATTGCGTGAATAAAACAAAAGTAGACTGCCCGCATTAATTGTTGAATTGAAAGCATTTATGTTTTTAATCATCGTGAACTGTTCAAAAAAGATCGCCTTATTTACTACTTTTTTATTAATTTTTTATTGCAATGGTCGGCGATCATTCGGCAATGACTGCGCGAGTAAATGAATATGTACATTTGATTTTATGTGAGCAGCAGGAGGCAGACAACTCCTGCTAAATTGAACGATTGTGTATTCGAAAAGCAGGGTCGTCCGTAGCTGTTCAGCCGTTGCTAAGTGGGATAAATTTTCTCACGCCAATAATAATCCTTCAATTGAATTTCTTTTCTTATATAATATAAAAATTCAATATATAGTATTATAATATTATACTATGATTCAATATGTATAGAGTTATACTATTATATATAAAGTACAATTTCACTACTATATAGTTACCAATAATTTTAAAAAAATTCAAACAAAAACGAAATATTGTTTATAAAATAGAATCAATAACAACAAATATGTACAGTATCAACTTCGATGCTTGATGTAGTAACCAATACTCGCTGACTGCTCTATGTTTTTTTTATACCGGCCATTTTGTCTGGCGGGTTTTCGTTTTCTCCTTTTTCTTCTGATTGTTTGTTTTCGTGCTTCGCTTTGTTGTGGCCCCAACTGTGCTCAGTCTTGCAATGGATTAACAAAAGAGGAATACACCTTGCGCCACAGTGGAAGCCATATCTGCAGGCTTAAAATAGCACGTTTACCAGATACATTCCACACACGCCGATACACCTTAAAACCTTTCGAAAGACAGAGCAAGCAAATCCAACTGAATAAGAAATAACAACAAAACCTACACTCATTGCCGCTTTGTTTTGTCCAACATCTGTTGGATAATAAGATAGATGCGATACTATCTACAGATGAATGTGTGGATGATATCTTTTACAACTCTTGATAAATAACTTCAATAAACGAAATTCAACAACAGCTGATTCGTATCTATTCAGAATGAAGATCAAATTCAAATCACAGAATATTCTCCATTTAATAATCAATTAATATAAAGTATAAATTTCTTAAGATTGCTATGAAAGGCGGAATATCTTTTTTCTTCTTTACTCCATTTGTTTTTAAAACTATTGTTAATTTTTTTAATTTTCCCACCAATTAAACCAATTGGATTTACTGCAACAATCCAAAGAAAACGGAATAGTTAGATGAAAAATCGATTCTATTACACTTTGTCGTTATATTTTCATACTTATATTAGTGGAAAATTGCTTACCCTTGAATAACCAGCTTAAAATATCGAGTTTACTTCGATTTCTATAAGAAATTTCCGTTTGCGTAAAGATTTTCATTGAAAATTATAAACATTTGAATTCGCTTACCTCTCCTCGATTACTTGTCTAAATACTTGTACTTTGATCGAGAGACCGGGGAGTGTAAGGAATATCTCTTACTCGCACTCAATCGCCAATGTCACACCGCATAACCGAATGATATGTATATACGGATACTATATGCTCACCATTAGCGTTCGTTGTCAGTCCAGTTGAACTGCTCTCCGCTTGACTAATAGTCTGTTTAGTCTCATACAAACACACGTACACACACATAGGAAATGCATTCGTAGCCTCACGAACACACTCGCGTACGCAGGCTTGTGCACAGTTAAGTATGCATGCGTATACCAATTCGCATGTAAATGGATGGACTCGCTTATGTATATTGTACCATATCTATATGTATATAATATAAGATATTACATACGGTATAAGCCTTCGTTTGAATGGTAGTCAATGCTGCTTCAATTATAGTTCGACTTTATTTGCGTTTGTTCCAAATTATTAAATTTAATTGTTTAATTTTTGTATATAGTATGTATCACAGGAAAATAAATATATCGTATATTTCATAATTAATTTTAATTCACAAACCTTTAAGGAGTGGCGGAATTAATTTGTTTCTCTAAACGACACTTAAAATTCGATTTAGCTCTTTTCATTACCTATTATATGCATATACCTATTATATATATATATATATATATATATTACCTATTATATATATATATATATATATATATATATATATATATATATATATATATATATATATATATATATATATATATATATATATATATATATATATATATATATATATATATATATATATATATATATATATATATATATATATATATATATATATATATATATATATATATATATATATATATATATATATATATATATATATATATATATATATATATATATATATATATATATATATATATATATATATATATATATATATATATATATATATATATATATATATATATATATATATATATATATATATATATATATATATATATATATATATATATATATATATATATATATATATATATATATATATATATATATATATATATATATATATATATATATATATATATATATATATATATATATATATATATATATATATATATATATATATATATATATATATATATATATATATATATATATATATATATATATATATATATATATATATATATATATATATATATATATATATATATATATATATATATATATATATATATATATATATATATATATATATATATATATATATATATATATATATATATATATATATATATATATATATATATATATATATATATATATATATATATATATATATATATATATATATATATATATATATATATATATATATATATATATATATATATATATATATATATATATATATATATATATATATATATATATATATATATATATATATATATATATATATATATATATATATATATATATATATATATATATATATATATATATATATATATATATATATATATATATATATATATATATATATATATATATATATATATATATATATATATATATATATATATATATATATATATATATATATATATATATATATATATATATATATATATATATATATATATATATATATATATATATATATATATATATATATATATATATATATATATATATATATATATATATATATATATATATATATATATATATATATATATATATATATATATATATATATATATATATATATATATATATATATATATATATATATATATATATATCCGGGGAATGTCTACGTCAATAAAAATGGGCTGGGCATTCGAATTGATATATATTTCCAAGAATTTTCAAATTAAAAAATTGGTTTTTAAGCTTTTAGGTATTCTCTAATTCATTCTGCCATTAGAATTTCTTCTGAATTTCTACCTTAATTATGCTTTGTGTACTTGAAAAGTCTCATAGGAAATCTTCCATACACGTGGGGTCCATTTCACGCTTTCAGGCTTAATATAAATTACTAACAATATTGTTTCATCCCTTGAATTCTAGAGTGTCGTGTAGGAAAAAAGTATGGCTTTCAAGAAAGCTATTATTATAATCACAAACACCATCCCTAATAGAATCGCGCAACCCTAACTTACTCACAATATTCAGCTATTCCTCTCTAGTTCATTCTTAAGATATGGTTCAAGAGGGTTTTTTTTTTTGCTCTGAATTCTTTAGAGAATTATTTAAAATTACATTTATTTACTATACTAAGTTATCTAAATGCACTACAATCTAAGATATTTAATAAAAGTACCCCCTACTGACCCTAACCGTTCCTTGGATACAGATATTGGAACGGTTAGGTTGTTGTAATCAGCACCACCAAAATGCTGTCACGTGTTTAAGCAATAGTATTTCAGATACTATTGCAGATAAACTTTAATCTAAATACATTAGGGCACATAGACTATGGCCAAACGTTTTGGATGGTTCATGCGTAAACTTAAAGTCATTTATATACGAAACGCAAGTGGTGAATGTTACGACATTCGTTTTCAAGGCGGCTCTTCCAAGCTCATACCCACAAATCTATTCATAAAAATATCTAGAAGAAAACATCCCTCAGATGTTCAAGAAGATATTCTAGATAAACCTATATATAATGGATTGACTCGATATAACAACGTGGGTGGTGGGCGGTGGGGTAGCGTTCGTGGTGGTGGTCTCATCATACTTCACGCCGTAATACTATATATCAGAAGTTCTTATACTTATATACTTTTTGGGACCCCCCGCAGAACGACCCACTTTTTTACGATGCCCTGCTTTAATACTCGCAAAATGCTGGTAAAATTTATAAATTTTGTTATGATAACAATAAAGGAAATGTAACATTAACGTGAGAAATTGGTAACCAAAAATCTTGTTTTTATGGAAACCTTTCGAATGAAGTTACTCTGAATTTTATAGTTTCCAGTATGCGTTAATTATGTTACACAAGTTTAGCGTTAAAAAACCTTGTTTCTATGGGTTTTGTACAGTACGTTTAACACACACAAAAAACACAAAAAATTTCACTTTATAGTGTCCTTCAGCGCCACAACATTTTAACCAATAATAATTAAAGCAAGCCGGAATTAGTAGGCGCTACCAGTTTCTCGAAAAACCAAAAAAAAAAAAAGAAGCAATAGCAAAGAAAACAACAATATATTAAAGCTTAGTTCATCGGTATGGTTTTTGAATGAGAAAACGACAAATGGAATTTCTTAACAAATATAAAAAAAATCGATACATCTCCACAAGAGCAACTAAAATTGAAACCATCATTTGAAGGAGGGAAGATTTTATTTTCGTAACTTTGTGAATTTTATGGGATTTCTTTAAAAAATCTTTATTTTCCAATTTTCCAATATGAAAATGGAATAATCCAAATTGAATAAAAAACCTTAACTTTTGAGACAATCGAATAATGGTGACTACATAACAGAGATTATCTTTAGATTTTCTAAAGTATATCGCTATGGATTTGAATACACTGAGCAATTAGAGGCTTCAATGTCGGGAGTTTTATTATGCAATACCGATTTGTGAAAATTATTCATTTGTGTCGGACGATTTTATAAATGCATGCATGTGACCAAAAATGATGAGTCCAAGGAAATGATAAAGCAAAATAAAACCAAAATTCAAACCAAATTGTGGTAACGCGTAGCCACAAAACGTCAGCGTCAATAAAGTGACTTTTTCCAGAGATTTGTACGTCAAAGTCAGGTCGCTGTGGTCGCTGTGGCTCTCTTCTCACACACCCTAATACACATGGATGCATACACATACTCAAGAACTCAACATACTCTCAAATGCATATATTTTTTAGGCTTCTGTGTTCAGGTGGAGAGTTTGTCGCATTCGCACCAACCACGATTGTCAACACAGACCAAAAAATTAAACCACCACCATATATTCATTCCTTCACTCTTAATGGCCTCTCACTTTACCACTTTGCCGCGCTTATGTCAATCACTTTGCCGTGATCGTCGTTGAAACTAATACGTGCAATATAATTTGTATCACAGCTTCTGCTTGTCATTTTTACAATGCAGTTGTTATTTAGACAATTACTAAAATTTTTAGTAGATTCTTATAGATATTTTAATCGTTCTCTTTTTTAACTTGATTGCTCGATATCTGCGCGATTTATCATTGTAATAATATATCATTTTTACTCTATTATAAACAACAACAATTTTCGTTAATACAAACCGGTTCCGAGGTTATAAAGAAATTAGAAATTTTTGCAGAGGTTAGGATGAAAATAATATTGATAATAGGCTGAGATTTTATTGAGAATTACGAGAATTACTCTCTATTTATGAAGATCAGTTTTTAAATTAACAAAATCAATACTCTGATAATTATTTCCCTAAACGGCTATATTTTTATAACGTAATTTTACAAGTCATCTAATGTAACAAATTTAAAAATAAATTTCTAACATTTTCCTATATTTTTTATAATTATTTTATTGGCGTCTGAGGAATGCCTAACACCAGAATAAAAACTATGAGTATGTATCTTTTCTAATTTTTTTATCCAAAATTCGTTTACTCTCTGGAATTACTGCGACCGATGGTCGATCGGATGGATGGTGGTGGAATTTTAAAAGACTTTTCCTTCTTTTGTTGCAAGGCGTCGGTATTAATGACTTTGTATATATGTATATGTATGCATACTCCGTTATGTATAAATAGTCGTAGAAGTCGATGTTTCGTCTCAGCATCGCGTATAGACAGACACAAGGGTAAGAAACACACCCAGTCAGAGGCTAAAAATCGATGAGATTGAGATGAGAAATCTGTTCTTACATTAATTAAATTTTGTATCTACATTAAAAATACATTAAATTCTTTAATGCTAAATATTGAATATGAAATATATTAAAGTAATTTTAATTTTAAAAAAAATTCGAAAAATGCTAATTGGTTTGCTTGCGCTAATTTTCTATTACTTTTAGCCTTTTTTCATCCAATATCTCTTTATTTCCATTCAATTATTAATACTGTTTGACGGGAACTTTTTGATTTAAACTCATAAATTCAGTAAAATATTTTCCTGACTTTAAATACAATACACAGAAATTTTCGCATTAAATATGAAATTTAAAATTTTGAATTAAAAAAAATGTGAGGAGAGTACACTACCTTCATTTAATCAATATTGCTTTTTTTCATTCGAAATGAAACGAAACGCGGCCAGGAGGCCCATTCCCTTCTGGTCAGCGGTCTGAGTGTGTGTGTATGTGTTTTTTTTAAAACAACAACAATTCTCACCCTTTCTCGTTTTACCATCAGCCATGCCAATAAGCCATACATGAGTCTCTGACTCTCAAATTAATCCATAGCTCTCTTTTCGTTGTAGAGTCTCTGACTATTAAATGCATAAAAATCATCCTCAAATAAACGATAATGACGATGAAGAGGATGTTAATGAAAAAGGAAGATGTTGAAGAAGAAGGAAGTATTAAAGGACAAAGAAAGGGAAGAAGAGCCAAACCAAGCAGAAAATGTGACAGTAATATATGAGACAACGCTCTTTATGATGCTCACAAAGTATCGACTTTTTTTTATTTCCAGTTTTAATATTTTTGCCTGTCTTGGATAAATTCAAGCCTTGATTATTTCTTTTTCTTCCTTTGTTTCACCTAGCATCGTAAATGTATGTTATCTGTCTGTCTTTCTGAATACTCGATTTATATATGCATGCATATTTCGTACATACAGTATATCTGTGTAGTTTCTCTTTTCTGCTCATTTTTTTGATGCTGCTCTCCAGGAGAGCGTTGATAAAATTATTTCAAGAGGAAATACGTGGGGGAGGTAGTATCAGGACGTCGTATGTGTGTGTATACATTTTTTGTAAAACACACAGGTGGGTAGACCAGGTAGTTACAAGTTCTTAAAATTTAATTTCGGGAACATGATTTCCTTTTTTATAAATTTTTCATTTTTTCTTGTATCCCCGGACTAGTGAGCAAAAATTCTTGTTTTTTACTGGAATTGAAATCCTGTTGCATTGTTTTTGTTTTCACTATTCCGACTGGTGGTTTGTTTACACCATTTTGTTTGATGGTGCTATGGAATTCCCGGTGTACCCAAACAAAGTTGTTCTCAATATCGAATGAAAGAGTCTTTATATATATGCATTTATTTACAGCCCGTTGTCAAGAGACCGCACAACAATAAGAATATGGTGTCAACAAATAAAACAGAACTAATGAGTTCATCCGTCACCAACGGATTACAAAAGAAGCCAAGACGCACAAGTTACAAAGCAAGGATATTGGTAATGCAGTGGAATTGATTTCAGAAAATCTGTATTCAAAAAACCTTCGTAAAAGTTGGTTAAACCTTAAAATGTTTCTTTCCTGTGAGTCACGAAATTCAATTTTTAATTGTGGCTACAGAAACATCCCTAATTAAAATGAGTATGAACGATAACTTCGTCCAGGCCAAGCTCTTAGATACCCTACACCCGTATCACGGATTCACAGTTTGATCGTAATAATCAATCAAAATACATGCTTATTTTTTTTGCTGATGCGGTAGTAATCGAGACCATTATCTCGGTTATAAAACTTTATCTTCGGACTGTAGACTGGGTAATCTTGATAAAGGCTCTGTTACTTTTGGATTTTTATCTAAAAGTGCGCGTGGCAATGAGCCGATTGTGTTGATTTAACTTTTTTGGGGGAAATTACTTCTCCGTGGATGCTATCATGCATACATGATAGATACATGTCTAAATCGATTCAGGAGGTTATTCTAATGCGATAAAAACGGGAGAGATTGTGTATTTACGAACCCTTTCCATTCGCGTGGAGGGAGTAAATATTAATTATATGAATTTTTCAAGTATTTTTCCGTTAGAAATTGCGTATAAAATTCTGATATTCCACGCCAACAAAATACTAATTCATCGGTTTTTATTTCCCATAAAATTTTAAAATGAATTTGAATTCTTTAAAAACACTTTTCAATTATTTCCATTTCGTCCCTTCGAAATATTGTAATTATTTCACAAGAAACGATTTTAATTAGTATATACTAAATTATATTGAATTAATTCTTATATTCATTTATTTCTCTTTCCTTTTTATTTGAACGAAATAAAATTTTTATTTCAAATTGCGTGAATAAAAACAAAGTTCAATAACATTTAAATAACTCAAAAGTCATTATTCCTACGAGTATACATTCCTTTGATATTTGTTTTTTTTTACTTTTGTTTTTCATTTCTCACCGTGTTATTTACCTTTTTTACAGGTGCTTCTGTTCTCTGCTTAATTAAACATTAAAGAGTTTTAACGTGCTTTTGTTTATAAAACCCGTTGTATAAAAAATGCCATTTGTCATCATTTTATTATTTTATTCAGATTCTATTCAATAAAAACAAGTATATATATACATTGTATTAATCCATATCGTAAAATTCCCCCTTACCACCCGCGCACCACCGCACAAAATAAAACCCTTTACGGTTTCCGTAAACTGTTAAGATCAGATGAATTAATTTCCTTGATGTTTGTCTGACCACCTTGAGCTGTGGAATATGTAGGAAATGTATCTATGAATGTATTTTATAAATTTGAATACTACTTAAAAGATTTCCTTGACAACCTCTGATTTTTATACTATAGTGTGTGTGTGTGTGTAGAACAGGCCTCAAGAATTGTAGCGTATACGGAATATATAGAAGCTATGTGGAATGTATCGCATATAGTGCTCATATTTTTGAGTAATGTTTGGTAGTATAAATAAAGATTTTTCTATTTTCTTGTCGTTACAGAGAATTACAAGATGGTACTCTTAAAGAAAACGGATTAATGGATGGATCCAAAATAATTCTAATACCTAACGTCGAGACTGGTCTACTAGTAAGTTCAATATTTTAATTAATACGAAATAATTAATAATTTCTATGAATTTAGGAAAAACAAATTCAATGTTTTTGTAAAGTTTTTATAACACTTTATGTACTTTATAATAATAATTGTCTAACTACTTTTGTGTCCACCGAATTGTACAATTCTGGACTTTTTAGAATTTCTTAATTTCATTTCCTAATTCTTGGAATTAATTTTAAACGTTTACAAGATTACAATCTTTTTGTGAAGAACGAATGAACAAATTAACCGGCTTCAGTTATTGAAGCAATTTATTGTTTATTGTTTGTCGAAAAGAACTTTTTGAGGAACTTGAATAATTTTATTATACCAGTTTGTTTACTAACAGAGTTTGTTCGTAATCTAGTTGGTTGTTTTTTATGGTTTGCTTAAGCGAGGTAGAAAGAAGGCGCAGTTTGTATGAGTTTGTCAATATGGTTTTATATTATTAGCTCGTTTAGAAAACGAGCACGTTTCAAATGTTTTTATCTGTTCTTGCATGAGTTGTTGTTCTTGCTGGTTTCTTTCTATGTCGGTTTGTCTGACGTTTCGAATTGGGTTGTGTAACTGCTTCTGATGCAATTCTAAGAAAATTGTTCCAGAAAAGAAATTGTATTAAAATAAATACAACTAAACATTACTTCATTATGACGTATCGCATGCAATATTAAATAATTAGGATATACGAAAGTATTAAAACGTAATCTAGATACAATAAGTAGTCCGTCCCGATCTTCTTTACAATGAATATCAAAACAATTAGGACTAAATGAAATATACGATACCGTTATACGATAATGTTCTTTTTTTAGAATATAATTAGTTGACAGAATGGACAGACGTTTACACAAGTAAGCGATAATTTTAACCTTTGTGTCATCGATAAGACTCGTTATGAAAAAACCTTTTGGAAATTTTCGACACGAAGAAAAAGCCCGCCTTAAAAGTAATAAAGCATTTTATTTATTTCGATTATTTTTATATTTTTTATTTTTACGTATTTTTATTTTTTCATTTTATTTATTTCTTTTTTTTTTTTTCTATTATTTTTTTTTAATTATTTAATTTCTATTTCATATAAATACAGAAAAAAATTGCAAATTATTGTGAAGTTAAAACATTTCTATTTTAATTATCTCATTCATCGCAGATATGGATTTGAGCTCGAAATCGTTTTCCTTCTAAATAATTATAAAAGAAAATTACAAATAAATTAAAAGATTTTTTTAATTTCATTTCTCTTTTTATAAACAAATAATTTTACACAATTTCATTTGTTTCATCATGTTGACACAATACGAAGCTTTTTAACGAATTCCATATAGACGTTTTAAAGAAAATTATACATCTTTTAAACCTACACAAATAGTTTTTATATTTCATTTCCATTTGTAACTCATTAAAGAAGGCGTAATAGGTATAGATAAGTACATGTATTCTTATTCAGAATTATCTCCTGAGTCGATTTTGCCGTTGTCAATCCCTCTCTGTCCGTCTGTGGAAATCACGAATACTGCTAATCGAAAACAGTTACCAACATGAAATTTTGCCTGACTTTTTGACTTGTCATAAGTTGAAAGTAAAAGAAATTATCGAAAAAAATCTTCGTGGTACGCCCACTGGTAACAGAAATCATCTTGATTGTATGTTGTCACGCGTACTTTCAAATAAAAACCCAAAAGTAAGGCCCTTACTTTATCAGGCTTTCCCCGTACTGCGTTGAAGATCAAATTTCATAACCGGCACAACCGCCTCCATTACTAGCAGTCATTTTTACAATGATACTTTTACATTATGAGATAAGTGCTCCCCTAAAACCACGGACATTTTCTATACGATCCGATAATTTAAATATTAGGAAGAATCGTAAGTATTTTTAACCATGAGTTGAAATACTTTTTTGGTTACTTTAAGTACGAACACTAAAGCCTATTATTCTTATCACTATCGACTATTTTAGCAGCCTATTATTCTTATCAGTTACGATTATTTTAACGATTTATCTCTGTTCAAATGTTAGCGGGGGGAGAATTGAGGAGAATATTTGTTAAAATCTAATTTATGCGTATAAAAGCAGAACATATTATACTTATTAAAGTTCGTTTTATTTCCTTGATGAAATATATTTGATTATTATTAATTTATCATCAATAAATGCTTTTAAATTTGTTTTTAAAATTTAAACAAAATTCTAGTTGTGAAAAACTTAATTGAATGCTTAAGATAAATTGTAATCTATAACGGAAACATTGTTAGCGATATTTTATAAAACAAATACAAATGCTTTGAAAAGCAAGCAATGTCAATTTAGACGAATGACAAACGGCTCTATTTTTGTTGTTATCGCTTTATGATGATACGGGCGTGTATATTCTATAAAGTCATACAACACCTCGTACACGTATGTGCATGCATGTGTATTTATATATACATGCTCTCAAGTGCACACGTGTGTGGTGAGTACAGTCTTTCAATGGAATGGTCATGTTTTTGATAGATCTTTCAAATGCATTCCATAAACACGTTCCATAGAAAAGTACGTTTTATTTTCTTTTCCACGTTTTTTCGACACGTTTTTTGTGTTGACGACGTTGTCTTTATTTACTTATTTATTGACTGTTTTTGTTATATCGCTTATTCGATTTGGTCTTCTTCGGTTAGACAAATTTGATCGAAATGAATTTTTAGATTGAAAAGGAAAAGGAACTTTCAAGTTATTACGAAATGTGAAATGAAGAGGATGTAAAATTTATTCAATGGCTCTAATATCTTTCTTCACTATTACTCCCTTCGTTCCCTCTTTCTCTTTTTCTCTTTCTCTTTTTCTCCCTGCATATTTTTCCTTGCTTCACTTTCTACGAAACAAAAACAAATTAGTCTTTACACAATTTGTTTTTAATCTTTTATTTACTTGAATTTCTATTCCGGATTATTACGATAATTTTCATGTTAATTGTTTGATATGAAAAGAAATAACTTTGAAGTTTTAAAAATGCAAAAACACGTAACAAAATGTATGACTGATTAATATAAAAACGCAACCAAAACAACAACAACTACTACCAATCTATTCGATGTTACGAATTGAAGTAAACGCTACTGCGTAAAGGCGTAAGAGGGATAGAGATAGAAGTCGCAAGCACTTATTTCTTTTTTGACCCGTATGTGATGCAATCAGTTCGTAATCATCTTCGTTTTCTCTCTCTCTCTGCCGTCGTGAGATGAGCGTGTTGTAAACTTCGAAACTATTTTCAATTGATTAATATTCCTAATGGGTCGGACCATTGGCTAGTTTGTTTAACAGTAAACCGATTTAAAGGTTATCAAAAACTTGCTCTTCATTGGAAAGAATAAACCTTGTGATTAATTTTGAAATATGATTTCATCCAAGTGGCTGAGAGTAAAAATGATATTCCTACGTGTGATTACTAAATCAAAGTAATAAAGCATTTATATCCATTTATGTGTTAAATAGTTCCCGTACATATTGTGGACATAATATTGATCTCTAGTAACACTTTGTAAAAAAGGCCGATAGGTGTCGAAATCTTCTGCCAAAATTTATGCTTTTTTAAAGAAGTTCCATCTGATGGCCCGTTTATTATCCATGACAGTTTTTTCTTAATAATATAGTTTTTTCTAAATAATAGAATATTATTTTTCAATTTCAGGCGCAACGTCCTGAGAACACCGTTATGCAAGCATTGGAATCTCTCAATGATTCGCAAGTGAACGATTTCCTAAGCGGTAAAACTCCTCTTAATTTAAGCATGCGTTTGGGTGATCACATGATGCTCATACAGTTGCAATTAAGTACCGTTAATCCGGCAAATAGTGCTTCCGGTCACAGCACTTCCGGTGGTGGTGGCGGTTCGTCGCGAACACGCAGCACCAATCAACGAAGCCATCGTTCATCATCAGCGACTGCAGCGGCATCAGTCGGCAACAATCATAATCAGCACGGCGGCCATCATTATCATCATCATCATCATCATCACACAACATCTACATCACCACCTACGCCCACCACGCCCACAACCTTGACCACCGGTCAACGCAAATCCGATATAGATATTTCCAATTCGAGCTCATCTGGCACACAAAGTCAACTCTATCAAAGATCGCACCGTATGACCCCAACATCGACAAGCACACCAAATCTTCGTCTACCTGCTCAAGCGGTCAACACTACAACAACATTACGCGGCTCAGATTTGACGTCGTTCCTCTCAAAGCGTGACTATGAGAGTCTTCAAAATATCGTGCGGAGCATTGCTTTGTCGCAACCGAGCAAACTGGCTTCATCAACTGTCACAACCGTAGCCTCTACAAATTCAGCATCTTCGAAGGAGTTCGTATCCACATGCTGTACCAAATCATCGGAGTCTCACAATGCAATTGGAAAATCACCGTCAACCTCTTTCCAGGAAGCATCAGAGTCAACACTCTTGGAGCAATCGCCTATCAAATCACTTTCCAATCTTGTCTCCAGTCCCATCAAAACCATGCCAATCAAAAATATACCCATTGCAAGCGGTGTAGAAAAGGGTTCCTGCTCCGATTCTGTGGCGACTGCGACAGATACTTCGACTGATACTACTAATGTCTCGTGTCAGGATCCTATCTCTGCCAAATTGACATCTTGTTTATGTACTCGTCTAAACGCAAATGGCGATGATGACATATCTGGGACGTCATTTAAAAGTTGCGTTGAATCGTCTTGTCAGTCGCGACAAGAGCATGCAGAGACAAGCATAACAGAAACACATGCTGCCGTCTTGACAAGCACACCCAATAGAATTAGTTCCTTGGCATCGATCTCTGCTTCATCATCGTCGTCGTCTTCTTCCACGCTCTTGCACAAAACCGCAAATAATCCAATTAATCGTTCAAAACACCGACACCATCACCACCATCATCATCATCACCATCATTCTCATCATCACGGCAGCAATGAATCCAGTTCCGATTTGTCTCAACGAAAATTGCCAAACACACCACGCAGTTCTTCCGCCCTGACCAATGATAGCGGTTTCGTCTCAGAAAGTGACATTTCATCGGCGCAGATGACTTCAAATACGTCAGCTCAAATAAGCTCAAATCCAACGACACCATCTTACGGCGCCGCGCCCATTGAAGTAGACGATTCAATGGGTGTTACCTTAACCGATACTCGCACATTGGCTGAGGCTTCACGAAATCTAACACAAACGCTGCGCAAACTGTCAAAGGAAGTCTTCACCAATAAAATTGATTTGAGTAGTGAGGATGTACCGCGCAAAAGCAGCTCAGGCGCAGTAATCGAATCGATGAAAAATCACGGAAAGGGTATCTATTCGGGTACATTCTCAGGCACACTAAATCCAGCACTACAGGATCGATACGGTCGTCCCAAGCGTGATATTTCCACGGTAATTCACATTCTGAATGATTTACTAAGCGCCACACCGCAATACAGTCGTGGTGCCCGAATAAGTTTCGAAGCTCCTTCTACATCTAGCACCGGAAATGCTAGCAGAACCAAACCAGTAAGTAGAGAATTGTTCTTCATTTCTTTAACGAATTAATAAACGAATTTGGTTTCTTGCAGTACGCGACTAAACACCATCACAACTCATACCCATATTCTGCAGAGTCCTGCCCGAAATGCCGCCGATCTCAACAGAATCATTGCGCAAGTAGCAGCAGCATCAACAATAACAATAAATCCACTACTTCATGCCCGTATGGCGAATGCAATGGTCATTATGCCGCTATCGCTTCTACTTCCTGCAAGCCATCAAAGAATTCTGCTTCATATTCTTGCTGCCAAGATCTGTCGACTGCCCCGACTGCATCTCAGCCCCACCATCGCCATCATCATCATCATAACCATCAAATTGGCGGCTCAAATAAAACCAACAGTGATCGCAACGTTTGCAGTTGCCGTTATCGTGTCCACAGCGAAACTGGCGAACGAGAACGTGAGCATATGTGCCAAAAATGTCTCGTAGAGATGGAGAACAATAAAACCAAATCGAAATTGGACAATCTTCGTCTGGTCATGCAACAACGTAAGCAAAAACGTGAGGCACGCAAACTTAAAGGCGCACCATACGGAGCACGCGTTGTCGGCACTACCACCGAAGTAGCTGCAACAGATACGGATGCAACAGGTGCTGCAGCGCTTACCACCACTTCCCCTTCCAGTACTGCCTGTACCGGAACTGGTAATAACTCAACAGCAACTCAACTTAGTGCACCACCGCTAGCGACAGCAACATCGACAGAAGTATCACCAAATCATATTGTCGAAGAAGTAGATACGGCTGCATAAAATGGGCGGCGCTGGATCGCTAAATGTCTAAAACACTCTTTTCTAAAACTTGTAAAGTAATAATTCATGTATTTAAAACTGTCACCAATCTGTCCGTTTACTTCAAAAATAATGAAGAGAAAAGGGACGAATTTTTCATTTTTGTAAGTTTTAAATCAAATTATTGCAATTTCTTTGGTATTCACTTCGAAATTAAGACCCTACATGACATCAGAAGTGACAAGAAAATATGGAGAAACGGAACGAAGACGACACGGGTACTTCCCCAGAATTATTGTTTAAAATTGCAAAAAGTCCAAACGGAAAATTTTCCTTTGCTTCATCTTCAACCCCAAATAAATATTTTGTAATTATCCCTTTCCAAAATTTGTCTATTTCATAGCCTTCTTTTTACTGAAGAGAAAACCGATGAATGCGATTTATGTTCGCTTATATTACCGCTCGAATGTTCGATTGTTTTGGCATTAATTGTCTCTAATATACGTATTTTTTTAATGAAAATGTTAGACATTATGAAAATGACGAAAAATGTCTTAATTCAAATTCAATAAAAAATGAAAGGTGAGAAACCAAACTTCAACATTAAAGAAAAGTAAATTATTGAAAATTATAAAGCAAAAATTAAAAAATATTAAAAAGAAAATGATGCGAATAAGAGAAATTCGAAAAGATTTACACGAAACACAAATTACAGTTTTCATTCAACTGATTGTTTCTCAAAAAGAAATTATTGAACAACATTAAAACGGGTTTACTAAAGATTGCTTCCAATCTTTAATTTTATTTTTTTTTTAAAATATAACATTATTATTATTTACTTTCCACGCTTTCGTTTTTGTATTCTTTTAGGAGTAAAATTTATGATGTAACGTATGAAGAGATTTCATAACTTTGATTAGACTTTCTTTTGTGAGTTAAAGGAGGAAAGAAAATACCAGAAAATATATTTTCCTTTCAAAAAAAATTATTAATATTCATTTAGAAAATATTAAAAAAGTTTTAGGGAATTTTTTTTAGTATTAGTCGAAGGTATAAGTTTGCAATAATAAATATTTACTTTAGAAAAAAGATGAATTATTTTATTATTAAATGATAAAACATTAAGCGTCTAGACTCTAGAGAAATAATATCTTTTACTTCATCAGTCGTTGGAAAGGCAAAAAAATATGAAAATAAAATCAACTAAATTTGAATTAACGCTGCCAAAAGCACTGCAGAAACATTTAAATAAATGCTCAAGTTTATTTCTTTTTAGTGTTTACCGATTTTGTTTCCGCTTTTTCATTAGAATTATTCTATTTTTTAATTTTAAATAAAGTGAAATTCCAATCATAAATACGCAAGTACAATGATTATCATTGTAATAATTATTATCATTGTTATATTTTCAAAGCAATTATTTGTGTCTTTTGGAAACACTTATTCAAAATCAATTGTTGTTTTGAATTAATAGAAGTTTCCGTTATTGTAACGTTTTTCTTGTTTATAATTAAATATAATATCTTATTATTTACTATATTTTGAAACTAACACTTTTCTTAATATGATTATGTTTTAAGAACTATAGTTTAATTTTAGTGTGTACCTCTTTTTTGATAAAACATTGAATGGACATTCTCTTAAGTACCAGAACAAAAATAATACCAGTAAAAACACCGATTAAATTGTATATGGAAATAAAGCAACTATAAATATATCAAACGGATTATTTAAAACTCAACCAAGAAAGTCTTTTAATCTTTATTATTATTAAATCGTTATTGTATTTGCTGAATTTTTCAACTTTTGGTCAAAATAAATCAAAGCATTCATGCCGGTTCCGTATTTCTACAAACCTTTACTTTGGTATTTTCTACTAATGATTGAAGCTCGAATTGTCCTTTATCTTCGTAATGGCGGATCCAAATCCTTCGGCTAATCTCTCATCAGTTGAGGATATTCCATGTTTCGGTTTTTTCCTAAATTCGCAATTAAATTGATATTTCACTTTTACAATATTGAGAAAATTAAGAAGTTTATAAACCACAATGTACATCACAATGAAATAAATTAAGATTTTAACTTCTAAATCAGCCAGTTTTCGTTTAATTAAATAACAATAGCCATAGCTACAAAATATGACATAGCTTACAAAACGTAAGCTTGTAAATAGCCATAGCCATAAAATAAGCCATAGCTTATAAGCCATAGCTTACAAAACGTGTATAGAAGATTGCAGATTTTGGAAAACGTATTAAACTAAACGTACCAGAGAAAAAGTCAAAAATATTTACCCTTCACTTTATATCGGTTTTATAATTATGAACATTTACAAATGGTTTTCAAAAATATGCAATTGTGCCAATTATATCTATAGATATTTTTGTGGAAACCATGTTTTTATCACGTTGAAACTATTAAACCGATATCTATTTCTTCCCATTACAATTTTGCATTAAAATTCGATGAATGAATGAATACGCGTATTTTAAATATGTTGCTATATAATAACCACCTACGAATCAGAGAAAATCAGCTACTTTCAAAGTTTCTTTATTACCTGCACAATTTTTCGCACTACTTTAATACTTTGCACATAAAGTTTAATCATTTAAATTGGATTTAGTTTTTAAAATAAGGTTTGATACAGACATTAAAAATATCACGTTAATTGTATAAGTGCTACTTTATGGAAAACTTCAATTTATCGTAACTAAAAACGTTGATGTAGCAAAGCGTTCTCATACACACTTTGCAAAATATGATAAAAGTTTAAGCAGTATTAATTGAATACTAAATTTAAAGGGTCTAACTGTATGCTTAAATAGCGGAAGGGAGAGGAGAGGGGATAATGAAGTATCCAGCACCATCTTATCTGAAACATGATAATGGAAATAACGGAAAGATAAATTTATATCCGATTACAAATTATAGCACGGTGTTGAAAAAAATAACATCAAATAAATACACAAATCAGATTTCTATAAGTTTAACTTATCAAAATATCACTATATAGTACAAGAGCGGTAATGATTAGCCTAAATCCTTGGGTTTGCAATAGTTACTCTTAACTTAAGAAGAACATTTTTAATTGCAATATTAAATCCATTTCTAAACATATTCGTTCTTTTAATTTTAATTTCGATCAACTCTCCTAGCTTCAATCTCACTTTTATGATCCAAACTGTTCCTTGTTCTGATCTATGGGACCGAACTCATAACTACCGCGCCCATCAAATTGCAAATAGTAATCGTGATGCGCCCACAGAGATTTCCGATGCGATACAGTAAATAGAGTTATGCCAGCATTGCGGCAATAGCTGTACATTTTGCCTTCCACATCTACCGAAACTGCGCTTGTGCATTCGTCGAGAATGGCAAATTGCGGTTTATGATAAAAGAGACGAGCCATTGCAATTCTTTGTTTCTCTCCACCCGACAGTACATCAATCCAATCCTCGATAGCATTCAAACCCTTCTCACGTTGTTCCAAATACGTTAATTGAACAATATCGAGATAGTTCATGAGATCGTCATCGGTTTTACCAATGCGTAACATTTCATCACGAGAATGCGGATAAATTATCTGAGAAGGAATACAAAAATTAATATATGATCCATTACTGGATAGATGTTACAGAAATGGTTTCTACCTGATCGCGCAACGAACCCAAAGTCATGTAAGGTCGTTGGGGAATATAGAACAGTTTACCACTAGGTGGTTTCGTCACCTTACCACCCCAGGTTGGCCAAAGTCCACCAAGAATTCGAAACAAACTAGACTTCCCGCAGCCATTCGGGCCGCACACCAACACATTCATACCAGATCTGCAGATAGGACAATTCTTAGTTCTGTTTGGCTTTAATCCATTCATAACCTCTGGCCATTTTTATATCACACTCACTTCACTTCGAAGGTTAATTCCTTTACAAGAATGTCACCATTCGGCGTAACCAGGGGAACCTTTTCAAACTTTATAATATTATCCATAAATATCATTGTGCCCTTATTTGGCCCAAAATCCTTCTCATCATTCGTAGCATTATTCACCATAGTTCGTTCATACGTACCATTATTGAGATCGCTCAGCACCTTAATTAATTCGGTTGTACGAGCAGTAAAACCTGCGAATGAAAGGATTCTAAGTGCTTGCAAAGGTAGGAAAATTGTTGGCAATTGTTGCCTACCCGCTAATCGTGACATCTCACGTCCAGCTAATATTAAACGCCCAATAGCTTCGGCTAATTTGACCAGCATCCTTCCGTAAGTGTAATAAGCCTGAGGAAGAGAAATTATAGTAGATTAATGAAACATACAATTTGCCTTGGCTAGGAGGTTTATCACTACAAACCTCCAAACGTTGTCGACTCTGATCTCGTGATGTCAACGGGTGATTTTCGGAAAAAAATGGCATGGAAACCGCATAGAAACCAACAACAGAAGCAAGATCTTGAAAATTTATAAATTTATAAATAAAGTCATAGAAAAACAATTAATTTTATTGTAAATTTTAATTAATTGATTGATAGGTGACTTACATTTTCCTACGATATTATCGATGATGCCCATACTCACACGAAAACCTAAGAATTTACGTAAATGGCTACGTAGTTTCGAGTAACTGGCGAGGAGGGTCAATTTCTCGCGCTTATTGCCTTGATAGAACGCGACTTCTTCGGAATTTGTTATAAGACGACTGTTCACATACCGAAATTCTCCTTCCAGTTTTTGCTCTTCCACAGTCAAACGGCCAGTAGGACGGCGTAGACGAGTTAAGAAGACACCGGCGAGTAATAAATACAGCATCAAAATCGATGGTGTCTAACCAAAAAAGAAATATTTTTAAAGAAAAGTTTGTTTAAATTATCAAAATCCAACGTTTTCTCTATAATTTGAAATAAATCAATAAATACGGCATAATCCTTTGGAGAGTTGTCGAAGTGTTATCGATAATAGTGAATACTATTTGATTTGCACGCAAAATAATAACTATAAAACTAATTAGCCTAACAAAAGATTGTGATGTAATAATCGAAGTACTATAATACTCGTATTATAATATTCACATTCAATAAATCAGTAATTCCAAGAGAAATTATCGAATGGATTATTATTGATGAATCTACTCACTTTGCCTCCTAGGCCGACGGTCAGGCGGTACACATAAATGAAAATATCGAGTATGGGTTTACTAATATTCGAATAAAGATCTGTAGCGCTTTCACAAAATTTATCAATGTCGGTGGTAAGCAATTGATCGGCATTGGATATTCTGTTGTCAAGATTCGACATCTTATAATAAGTATAATTTCTAAAGCAGAAGAAACAAAAGGAACAAAATTTGTTAATTTTTTAAATTCAATTTAAAATTTCGTTTCATTCACAAAATCATTTTTACAAAACGATTTCTACCTCAGGTACTCGTCGTATAAATGATGTGTTAAATTCGTACGGAATCGCAATTTTAATTCGCCAATACTCCATTTGAGAATGTTGGTCACTACCGATATCTAAAATGTATACCAAAAAATTCGAAATTAGATCGATTTAATCAAATTCTTTACTTCTTCTTCGTCATCCAAAAATTCTCACCATCGGTAATGCCGCCAAATATTTGAGAATGGCTGCTTTGAAATTTCTCTTATTCATGTGAATGATCGATCCCTCGATTACGGTAGCGGTCTCTATCATCCAAATATCGCATACGGAACGCCCAATTAACGAACCGGCAACAAGAAACAGCAGACCGGTTTCCAAACTCCAGAAGCGAGGTATAAGAATTGCTGCAAAAAAAATATTATTATTGAAATTATTATTATTATTATTGGAATTAAAATAAATGTTAAATAAATGTAAAAAATTTTATAAATATCAGCGGTTTTATTTCTATGAGAAGTCTCCTCAAAGACTTTGTAATAATGACCATAAGATTCCTGCGTCATAACACTGTCTCTAATTTGTAAATTATAATGAATTCCAAAATTTTCGACATTTAAAATTGTCATTAGATTATTTTGTTTTTCTTTTTTTTTGGAAAAAATAAGAAATTTATTGAAATTTTAGTGCAATTCAAAGCTTCTATGACGAAATAGGAATTGAGAATGGCGACCAAATTTGCAGTTGCCATTGCCGGACTTCTCCAGATCGTCTTTCGGACTTCATTCTTTCTCGAACAAAGTCGTGACCTCTGCTCACCAGCCCCGGTGCTTCCTAGCTGGATATTCCTAATAGCAATTTTGGATATTCTAACAGATGTTCAGATATATCCGATGCGTTACATGCACTTACCGTACATCATTCAAATAACTGTGGAAACCGTTATTGCTGTTTTAATCACGGAATTCAGTACGATTATCGTTTGGTGTACGATAGAAAAATTATTATACCGTCTAGTGAAATCAAGTCTCTTCGTTTTGGGCATGTCCAGGAGCAGTTACAATAGATGGGAATCAACTATACTCGCTGTGATTACGATCGCATTCAGTTTATTGATATTAAAGTTTGTCACTCAAGCCACTGACCATTACTATCTGATAAAGAAGAAATTAATCCGATACACGCGCAGATGTTTACTGTATACGCAAATGTTTTGGTCACGCATATGGAATAACGCTAGTTCGGATATCGATCCGTTCACCGTGAAAAGAGGTCGAAGAGGAAGGGGAAGTCACCATCGCTCGAGAAGATGTCAGAAATGGGAGGCGTCTGAATTGGATTGAATTGTTGGATTTATTCGTAATAACGAAAATTTCTGATTTCAATGTCATACGCGTTGGTTTTGTCATGTCACTTAGTGACAAATTAATAAATTGGTGAACATTATAAATTTTTATGAAATGGATGTTTATAATTTCATGCAAAACTTAAATATAAAACAGTACAAAAACAATTGGAGGAGGTTATGCTTAGAACACACTGAAGAACATTGAGGAAAACAAATGTTATTAGAAATTCTTGATAAATAACATTAAATTTATAATGATTTATAATGAAGTTTGCAAAATAATGATATAATCTGATTTATTATAATTTGTAGAACAATAATGATGTGATAATTGGAATGATGATAATTTATAATAATAATTGTAATAATAATAATTGGAATGATGTAAAATGGTAATGAGAAGTTATGATAATTATGATAAAATGTTGATTTTAAATATGATAATTCGCAAACTGGTAATGATATTACGATCGCAATGATAACCAATGGTAGAATGTTAGAATGTAGAATTATTTCCTACTATCAAATGTCCAATGCGATTTCGAAACAAACCGGACTTGATGATAGGTCATCAATTGCGCATATCTTTTGTCACAACATCGAGCGAATGAAGAAGCAAAAGAGAGCATCAACAAAACCTATTACTCTACAACTCGAATGTGGCAAAGAATGATAAAAATTTTTCAACAAAATATCAATTCCATTTTATTTTCTTTCCTCTAAACTCAAGTTCAGCTAGCACCCCACCCCACCCTTCTCCCTAGATCGCCAACACTAATTCCATTAATCGATAAGTCCAGAAGTGTTAAACTTTCCATTCAACAAAACCAAATAAAAGATCCCAAAATCACAAAAAAAGATATTCAATCAAGAACTAAAAAATGGTATTTATATATCGAAAAAAGACACCATAATGATCTTTTGACCATTCTTAAATGTTATGGATTTAGTTGATTCGAATTTGTGACGCCTCGCCACAACTTACGCAATAACTTTCGCAACTGTTTGAAAAATGCTGCATTTACTTGAGCCTTCGTTGTGTGCTTGTCTTTCTTCTCGGCGATTGCATATTGGATTTTATCCTCCAGACCAGGCTTTCTGCAAACAAAAAGAAAACGGGAATAATACAAAATTTGAACAATAATCAAAATTAATCATAGTAATCGTGTGAGAAAATGCTGCAAAGGCCGATTAAATAATAATTGTTTATTATAATGATAATGATATGATAATTATCGATCAGTTGACACGATATTAGTGTCATTAATTATACGCACGTTAAAGTTCATTTCATCAATTTATAAATCATACAAATATTATTTGAATAACAAAAGCTTCATTTATTTGGCATTACATGCACATTTATTACAGCAAGAAAATGAAAGGATGATAACGATGACAATGGTAATCATAAAGCTAATTGTGCTAAGCAAGCCTCTCACCAAAAACAACAAAAATTTCATAACACATCAAACAAAAGTGAATTAATTCACTTACTCGACGTACATCCAGCATTTTTTTTTTGAAGTGTTCGTTATTCATACTTCAAGTAAAGTGAACGTTTGCATTATGTAAATTCTTAATTTATTCAGACGTACAAATTAAAATCTACAATTGCTGAAAAATTATTCGATTTGTCTGCAAAACTTTCAGTTGAATGAATTTAAATCGAATGCGCTAACATTCTGCTAAAAGCGCAGAAATACAAATATTAAATACCAGGCGTGTCAAACCTGCGACCCGTAGCCTTGGCTTATACGAGGCGGCAGCACCTCTGTCTTATAGAGACATAAAATATCTAAGTGTATATTATTATTATATCAGACCCGCCCCTAAATATGTTTAGATTTCCTATCCATTAATTTATTAATAATCCAAACTATATTTGCTCCGGCAAATAACACTCAAGAATTTTATAGAACTACTTGATTACTAATTAGTGATTATCAATTAATTAATGAATTATTAATTATTATTAATTGAAAGTAATTAATCAATACTAATGATAATTACTAATTAATGACATATTCAATATATTTTTTAGGATTTACCTCACTTTATGTGTTATAAAAAGCGATAACACATAAGCCACAAAATTTTTTCGCTTTACAGGTGGGCGTATTTTGATGTTTTTGGGGCTTCACTGCGGTAAGAATGATTTGAAGATTAGATAAAATTTCAACGAAACTTAATGTAAAAACGAGAAAGCGAATGTTGGAAACAATTGGAATTGTCGATTCGCTGGATGTTAAAACTTGCCACATTTGAAATATGTGACGACTATACAACCACTCGTACATATTGGATTAATTTTATCTTTGGCATGAAATTAGAAAATATTATCAAATAAAATGAGACTTCCATTTCACTTTCTAGCTGCTTATTTGCAACTCTTAGTTTAGAGGCCCGCATAACACCCCTCGCAATATGGCCCGCAGTGATTGGCGAGTTTGACACACCGCACGTATGATTGCAGTACAATACGATAAATGTGAACGAGTATTATTATATACAATTAACTCGTAAATTCTTATTCGTAAAAAACAGATTTTCAAATAAAAGGTGAAGGGTTTCTCGAGAAGTCATAAATTTTTATTCCTCAACGACTCTTTTCTCAAAATTTATGTATTTTTTATACCCTACACTCGAAATACCCTGACGCATTACAAGATAAATTAATAATAAAGAAGAGTGCATATATGTATATCGACTCACAATTGATCCCTGATTCGATGTGTCGTTGTTTGTGTCTGTCTGTCTACATAAATTACGGTGACGGTGGAACGAACTGCCACGAAATATGACGCGAATATTCTCTCTTACTTAAATGATTGCTATTGGAAATAGATGAAATCAAGTGTAAAACGTCGGACCTAGTTTTCTTTATTTAATTTATATCTAGATTTTAACATTTACCGTCACAATCTAAGACAAAAAATATACCCCTAAAAAGGGGTGTACTAGTTAAATAGATTGCAATTGCAAGAAAACAAATGAAGGTCTTGTATATATATCCTCCACCGCATCATTCAGATTAGTATTAGCTAGTGTTGGGAACTACCGAGTAAAAACTATCGAGTTATTCGATAGTTGTAAATTACTTATTCATTCGATAGTTTCTAATTATTTATTCCCGACAGTTTTTAGTAATTCAGAAATCATTCAACGAGTGAATCTGTCTCCCAGAACTAGTAATTACTAGAATCTATCGGATAACCCAAACATTCGGTAGTTCTTAGTAATTCAATGAGCTCAAAACGAAGTGGTCGAGTAAATGAATGAATGAAAAAAATCATTCGACAGTTGAAATCAGTCGATAGTTCCCCAATGTTCACAATGAGAAAAATAAAACCAAAATCCTATTCAGATATTTACCGTCCAGCGAAACGTATAATCCCAAAGATAGACGAGGAGCGCAACCAATGGTTTTCATCATCAAAGTATAAATATATATTTCGGGTGTATTTTTTATAAACCTCGGACAGGCCGAAATTAGTCTTCTTACGTGTTTCTTTTCAATATTTCTTATTCTAAAGAGCCTGGACTGTGCATGATTCTTTCTAGAATTTCTAGAATTTTTCTCCATTTTCTTTAGGAAAAGTACAATGAAAATTCAATTGAAATTTTAGCAAATTACGACTTCGAGTTATTGGTATCTAGTTCTGTGCTTGAACTCATGAATTCTTCAATACTATTTTTTATAACATTTTTTTTATATTTTAAATTAATGATAATCCATGGTGCAATACCCACAATTTGTCCAAGTTACGGAAATCGTAAAAAATTTAATGAAAGGAAAATTATTATTGTAAAATTTTTATAATACTTTTTATAATATCAATCACACTTTTAATAAACAATTATAAACTGTTTTTTAAATTGTTTTCACTTTAAAAAATTAATAAATATTTGCATTCTGTAAATATTGCTTTTCATTGGAAGCGAAGTCGGTGATTCATTTTAAGAGCTGAATAAATCAAGACGTCAGTGTGATCGCCATAAGAAAGTTATCATTTATGAAGTATAGTATACAGAAATATTTCTTTGCTCAGAATAACACAAAGGTAAAGGTTTATAAACTTGGCAATACTGATAACAAAAGCATACATTCGTTATTAAAACAATTCTTTCTAAAAGTTCGAATACCAACAACAATAACAATTTCTATAAACAAACACGCTTCTTATTGAACACTTGCTGAAAGATTTCCTCATGGTGTCAATTAAATAGAAAACAATAATAAATAATGATGACACGAACAAATAAACGACAATCGTAAAGCTGTTCATTTTCCATTTATGAATTTACAAAGGAAGTTGTTAAAAACATTGTTAAAGTGTTTATTATAAAGTTATAAAAATCTGAAAAACATTCAACAAAATCATAATATTTTATATAAAAAGCTGCTGAGTGTAATCGAAACCAAACGGTCAGAAGTGAATGTCATAGCAGTAATTAATAAAACATTTTATGATCAACCATTTTTTAACAGTCTGTAAAACTCTACAAAATACTTTAAGAAAAGCGTCTGCCTTTAGCACAAACGATTATAATCAAAATCGATGATACTGACATGTATGCTAAAACCCTACAAAATGCTAAACTTCTCAAGCCTAGTCATTTTTCAGTTATAACCAAAATTCTACAAGATCCTTTTCTTTGGTTTCGTGGTTGCTCCTTAGGCAGAACCGATTGTAATAAAAAAAGACGAGCAAACAATTGAATGAAAATGATCACGGTTTTCTGGGGCTAGCCATTCGTACGCACATACGTACGGACACTACAACGAAACTACCAGACAAAATGGTTTCAGGCGTGATCATGGTCAATATTTATATTTCCGTTAAAATCTATATTGTGAAATTTTTGGCAACTATAATACTTTCCCTTTATTACCTACGAGGAATTTAAAAAAATCACAATAAGAAAATCATAAATACTTAACACCTCTAATGGAATTATAAACATTCGCTTATTTTATTGAAACAACGCCATCGTAAATGAATAAAAGATTATCTAAGATTTATATGATTTGTATAATTTGGAAAATTTATAATAAATAAATAATTGTGAAGTATCAATGTCTGGCATGACTGTATATTTTCAAGTTTAAATGTTTAAAATACAATAAAATTTTATTATCTTATCCCTGGACGGACTTATTCAAGAAGTTGTTTGTAAAAGCAATGAAAATATTTATAAGAGATCGATTTCAATTTCCAAAGAAATTCTGTTAAGATATTTCATATACTGATAATTTCAACAGAGAACAATTTAAACAATTAACACTAAACGTATATAATAAAACTAAAGCAACAACAATTCCAGAAAAGAACCATCACTAATGCGATTTCCGGGCTCAAAAATTGCTCAACGTTGGAAAAAAAATTGTAATTTAACAGTTTTAATTAAAACAAATATAACAATAGTGATGACAGATGGTTTTTATATTAGTTGCGGCTTCTCTTATTTGGATGGTTCGGAAATTAATTTCGTTCGTCTTTGAGTGAAGCAGAATAATGCATTGTAGTCGCGAAGAATATCGAGATTCAGATTTCAACGAAAATCTATATATCATATATAATCTATCTAAATCTATATAATCATTACTAAATCAAATTCGACTTTGAGTTTTAATACGACGTCTATACGTATGTATGTGTACGTATGCGTCTCGCACAACTCAAGGACACGCAAGCCGTAGAAAGTTCAATTTTTTAACTAAAAACTTCCGTTCTTGGTACAAAAGAGAACCGTTTTCTTTGCTTGCTTTTTTTAAAAAAAACGGCTAGCCGTCGAAATTTGACATTTGATATTTGGGATTTCTTTTGCATCTTGGTATTTCAGATTTTGGTTATAAACGGTTTGATTACAAAAGGCCACTTTTCCAGAAAAGATTTTATCGAATTTTTGTAGATTTTTTTGTGTGAATTCTTGATGGAATTTTTTAATTATTATTCCACTGACATCCAGTTTTGAGATGCATTCTCTCATTTTAGTTGCAATCCGTTTACAAAGCAAGGAATTTATGTGATGCACGCAACAGATTTTCATATTTAAATTTTTTTTAATTTTTTTTTAATTTTTATTTTATTTTTATACATATATGTATTTTCTTTGGTTCTCTAGTTTTTCCTTCTCGTCAAAATGGGAAAGGCTTTTTCTTATTACAGGCTTCTCAAGTAATCATAACGGTATGCAAAGAATTCAACTTAACAATCCCACAACCACAATCCCATTCCCAATCCCAATCACCAGTTTTCCCTTATTACCGTTCTGCTAAGGCAAGACCACTACAAGCACTCGCAATTTTGTTTCTTCCGCCGTTTAAACAGCATTTTCGATTGTACGGCAATGCAAAAAGTAAAAACAAGTGAGAACGCTAACTTCGGCCTGCCCGAAGCGCATATACCCTACCCCCGAAATACAAAAATGTATGGTTTAAACTAAATAACCAATGGGCGGCGGAATGCACCCCACCCCTTTTAATATTGCTTTTATTGGTTAATTCAGATATACTAACTCATTTTCAACGCAAAATATTTTCCTCAAAAATTCATCCTCATATAGTGCCCATTTCCTTTGAATTTATATCCAGATATCCAACATCGTTACTCCGGTCACAAAATTCCAGTTTCAATATTCCAACAAAGTGAAAAATGTGACCATATTTTTATTTCTTAAAAAAGGTAGGTGTGACACTGGCCGGATTTTGCCCACTGAAGACAGAGAATATTCCTACAAAATTCCATAATTATAGCTCTATTTATTCTTCAGTAATCGTGATTTTCACGGGCAGACAAACGAACAAGCAGACTAGACTAAATCGGCTCAGGTGATTCTAAGCAAGAATATAAATACTTTTCTTTACCTTTTCTTTAATACTTTAAATACTTTTCTTCACACTTCCCTTAATGTGTTACAAACGGAAGAGCAGAACTATTATACCCTAACCCCTTCGGCTGTAGGTTATTATTACAAAAGAGGACACCAAGAAAACAAAAAAAAAATTGTGCTGTTTCTTTAAAAATAAACGAAATTACCTCTTGAGCAATTGAAAAAAAGATGACGTGATAACGTAATATATATATATAAATAAACAGACCTTAGGGGGACCAAGGAATTGACCTCAGACGCGTATCTATTCCTAGCATCCACCCATTTAATAAGTCCCCGACTTAATATTGAAAGTAATTATATTATGAGATCTCCATTAGTTTTATTCAGATTAATTATTAGCTCTCTTACTATGCGGTATTTCAACGTTTATTATTGCTGAGCATATGCGAGATCTGTTCAAATCTGATCGCAAATTTTAAATTTCCGCGTGATACGTTTATCAATTTTCAATTTTTCGTGGTACTGTTTGAACTCATATTCCTCACTTGTGCCGACAGGTTCGGCCACTTTGGGTGTTCAACTCATTTTTGATAGCTATTTTACTATGGCGTGTTTTGGATTATCTTCGATTTTTGTCCATTACTCCATAAAATGAATCAAGGAATCAAGAGTCTATATTTTCAGTTTCGGTAATAAGAAAAGGTCACTGGGGGCCAGATTATTGCGCTCTTTTTTATTAAAAATGCAGCTATAAACAAAGATGTATAAGCAGTTTTGCGTTGTCGCGGTGCAATATGCAATTTTTATTCCGAATTTTAATCCGAATGTTTTCGAAAACTGCGTAAAACTCGCAGGTAATATTCGTTATCGATTTGTCTACCCTGCGGCAAGAACTCATAATGCACCACGCGCTCCGCAATCACAGCAAACTATAAGCAAGACCTTCGCGATACATTTTGAACGGAGCTCGTACTGTATTAGGAAACAGTAATCTATAATACGCCTCAAGTAGGAACTAGTGAGATGACCATGTAATTAATTAAAAAATAATAATTTCAAACTAAAACTTGATAAAGCACAAAATAATTTCTTTTTATTAAATTGTACTAATTCATTCATATATCTGGTTATGTTAATCAAACTACTATATCATTAGTAGTTCAAATCTGTTTTACTGTATTAAATCAACTAACATTGCATGACTTTTTTCTGAGGTCCGAATGACCCAACTGCACTTAATGGAGAAATTAAAATAAAAACAGTTATTAAAAACTATATATAAATATAAAACAGCATAATCACAACTCTTGGGAGTGAGAGTAAAACTAGTTTTAATCTTTTATCTCGTAATATCAATTTGTAAATCATGAAGTAAAAATTCACGATTCTCTCAACCTGAAGAAGTTGGTTTAGCAGATGATGAAAGTAGATGATGAAATACGAAGTAGAGTGCAGAAAGCAAATGAAAGATTGACCAATAAAAAAGCTCGAGCAAAGCGAACGCCTTGCTGAATTTTCATTGAAATAATAAGAAAGATCTAAAAGCATTTAAGTTTTATGAGACCAAATTAGAAAGCCAAATGAGAAAATGTTTAACCAAAGCAAAATATATAAGTTAATTACTAAAAATATCTTAATAAAAGTGATGTCTTAAAGACATCATACCTCCCCTTCCAACAATCATAATACATTTGATTATTGCTTCCGAGGAATCATTCTCATGTATTCTATGTAAACATGCCATACGGAATTATCAAAAATACGCCTCTTTACCTTCGTTTGCTTGACATCTTTCCATAAACTATAATCCATAAGGCTGCCGATATACCCGTAACTCCGACTATAGTACTTTGATGCTGCCCTAGTTTACTAAATACCGGTGCCATTCTTGCCGTCGTTCACGCTAATTTTCTTAAAGTTATTTACACAATAATTTCTATCCAAAACACTCAACAAATTACACGATGATAACGATTATACACCACCAACGTACTGTGGATATATTTTCATAAACTATTTCAGCGCGAAAATTTTCCTTCACGTCACATGCGCGTAAATCACTCGACCATTCGCTCCCGAAATTTTATATATCTGCACAAAATAACAACGTTCTCTATATAATTCAGTTCATGGTTTATATTATAATCTATTGCAAAAGCCACATAGGAATTGCTAAATTAATTACGAAACGGAGCGCTTTTCCTGGACACCACAACCTCCTCAAAACAACTCAATCCAAATAAAGCTAAAACCTATCCGAGAACTGCATTCCCGTAATTTCTTGCTGGTTATGAAGAATAGAAATATTTTGTCTGAACGCGTCAATTTAAACATAAAATTTCTAATAATTTCAATGAGTTTACACTGGGTTAGTTACGGAGTTTACACAAAATTTGTTACTGTGAATAAAATTAATTGTTACAAATATTTCATGCATGCGTGATCTCTGAGCGAATTAAGATTTATGGGCTTATTTCATATCTCATAACGCCTTGTGTCGTCTCGACTTTCCCGATATTTTCCAACAGTTTGACATAGCTTTTCAATATGACGTTACTTTTAGTAGTGTGAGACAATTGTAAAGCTACCGGAAAGACGAGACGAGACATTCCTAACTATGGAATAAACGGATTATTATGAAAGTCTTTCTTTCATTTAAATCTATATTCATTATTTCGCCCCATTTTTTAAAGTCCTTCCATTTATTAATTCCATGATTAATTTAAGGCTAATATCGACAATATACACGAGTCATCGATGGATGGTATCAATGGATGTCTCATTTTACTATTAATGACCATTCCAAACTTCAAACTTGAGTTCAGTAATAATTTCTTTCTAAAATATTCTAAGCCGCTTACGCGGAACTTTGCCAAATCTCGGATATGCACTCTTCTATTCTCAAATGCATGTCGCGTTCATTTCCGTTTCCATTTCGTAAATGGTTTTAGTTTTTCAAACTATAATAGTGATATATATTAAAAGAATTTAAATGTGTCTGATAATTTTGAATGTGTGTTTCATTTATACTTGGCTTATGAGGCTACCAACTATACTTGATAACCCGGGTTTATATTTTCACTCTTTAGTCGCAGCAATTTTTCAGCAATATTTTGATTTCTTTTCAAAAAGTTAATTTTCAGTTTAAACAAGATACTTCAAAATTTTATGTATTAACCTTTATTAAATAAATTCTAGTATGGCGACGCCAAGACCACCAACAAACCCGTCGCCCGCACAAGCACCAACGGCAAGCCGTCCAGAATCAACAGCGGCAACAACTACAACGACAACAACGACGGCAGTAACTAGGCCAAACCCTCCCAGCGCGGTACCATCTGCAGCGTCAACAACAACAGCGACGGCAGTAACTAGGCCAAACCCTCCCAGCGCAGTACCATCTGCAGCGTCAGCAACAACAGCGACGGCAGCAACTAGGCCAACCCCTCCAACCGCGGCAACAACAACATCAACAACTAGGCCAACAGCACCAACCGCAACATCGCCAGCGCCAGCAACAGTGGCATCAAATACGCCAACACTACCAGCAACAACACCACCAGCAACAGGAACATCCGAATCCCCAAAACCCACAAACGCGGCACAGGCTGATGATCACAAAGTATCGCTTGTGAGCACTAAATCCCAATTCGATATTAAAATTGCGGAAGCTGGAAATAAACTTGTAATAGTTGAATTTTTCGCTCAATGGTGTGGACCATGCAAAATCATTGGCAATAAATTAGAGGAGCTAGCTGGCAAATATGAAAATAAGGCCGTCGTTTTAAAACTGGATGTAGATGATTGCGAAGATATAGCTATGGAATATAACGTGACCAGCATGCCCACATTTGTGTTTCTGCGCAATAAGAAAAAGATCAATGAATTGATTGGCAGTAGTGATGAGAAACTATTCGAAAGTGTTGATAAACTTTGCAATGATGTCAACACCACACCTGATACGATCACTTCAACTACGAATGATGAACTCAGAACTAAGAAAACGTCATCTATTAGCGCTAAGCCCGCAGTAAAATGATTGCATCTCCGATTTCAGGAATTTATTTTTACAAATTTCTTTTGTATAATTTTATAAGGGCAACAATTTCAACATTTTATATTATTAGAAATAGTCAAAACTTAAGAGAACGTGTAAAAGATATCAAAATAATAAAGAAAAACACTTCCGACTCATTTAATTTGACAAGATCTTGCAACAAAATTTTTTATATAATACCCCTGTCGATCCAATGACAGAGGTCTGCACGAGATATCTTGAACTTCCATCAGCAGTGATAGAGTTGTGCACAATACGTCTTCAATTGCGGTCGCCACTGGTAAGGGTCTGCACAAGATTGTCACCAACAGAATCCGGGGCTGCACAAGATGTCTTCGATCACCATGAAGTTACAGTTATCAGAGCATTTATAAAAATTAACAATTTGGTGGAGTTAGTAGGAATGATTTCTATATATATTCATGAAGTTACAGTTATCACCATGAAGTTACAGTTATCAGAGCATTTATAAAAATTAACAATTTGGTGGAGTTAGTAGGAATGATTTCTATATATATTTGATTTCAAACAGAAATGTTGGACGAGGTTTTAATAGTCGCAGTTTAATTCGAAAACGATGACAAATCTATTGTTTGAAAGCATTTAAAGGGCATCTTGTAATTAGAGTTCTAATTTGTAACGAAAGTCATAAGGAGGTGTTTTAATAAACTTTAAAGTGATGAATATGGTCTTAATCGAAACTGTAAATCATATCGGCAATTCCAATACGAATAGTCTTCGAAATTTTTATCATAATTAACTATCAATTTTAATTTTTCTTTAAAAATACTTTATAAAATTTGTTAAAAGAACGTATATATAGCGTGCATATGCATATGTAAATAACGTTGGAATATATTTTACATAGTCACCATCCACAAAATAAAGGCAAGAACAACTTATCAAAATGGTTTACGTTATACAAAATAAGATGGATTTGGATGAAAAGCTCTTAGAAGCTGGTAATAATTTAGTTGTTATCGATTTCTTTGCAAGCTGGTGCGGCCCTTGTAAGATTATTAGCCCAAAGTTAGAGGAACTAGCCGAGCAATATAAAGGGCAAGCGACCGTTCTAAAAGTAGATGTTGATGACTGTGAGGATATAGCGATGGAATATAATGTGACAAGCATGCCGACTTTTGTCTTCATCAAAAGTATGAAAATCATCGATGTATTCGTTGGCGGCAACAGTGAGAAACTAACGAAAAATATGGAAAAATTCGTAATGGGAGATATAGTGCCAATAACTGAACCGTTAACTGAGGAAATCATCGAAAATGAAGTAGGATTTGAACCAGCAGTAATTGAATAGAATGCTTATTATGAATTATGCTAACTTTATTCTTACACCTAATTATTTTGTTTTGATTAAAAAATGACTTCTCTATTGCAATAAATGCATTTCTTTTTTAATATTTCATTCTATTAAATCTTAATATAATCCTTCTTAACTTTTCCAATTGTATCAGTGCAGACTCACTTAAGTACGCAAACAATTGAATTTATGCTTGATGGGACTGATAATTTCTACGCTCATAAAAATTGAAAAATAATTTAAACACTAATCGCTTTCAAAATATTCTTTTTTGCAGGCATTACTTCGTCAAAATGAACTTTTGATCTCTCAAAAAAAGCCGCATACATTACAATTGTTACAAAATGTACAACAAATTTTTGTACATGTGCGCATCATATATAGTATAATGTATTTACTATTTTCTGGTTCAAGTGAGTTTACTTTTTAGCAAATGTAATTTTCATTGCGTGTGACGGTGTGATCTTGAAACCTTGTAAAGCTTCTTTCGCCGCATTACTTTGTAGTTCAGTAGCAAATTCTACAAACGCGATATCATGACGATTAGGCACAAGGCGCACTTCTTTAAATCCAGGAAATTGATTAAACAGCATTGAAAGCATCATTTCGTTAGTCTCTTCCGGTAAATTGGTCAGGAACAAGATTTGATTTGGTGGTTGTTCGGTTTGTGAATTTGAATGCGTATTCTCCGCATTCGATGCCTTTTTCTTTTTATCCCTGAAATAACAGTATTTAATTTTTTCACTAAATTAGAGCAATTAATATGTTTATAGAATACTTCTTCTCCTCGGTAACTGGAGGTGCCTTTGGTGGTTTAACCTTTTTGGGGCGCTCTTTGAATGTTCCTTTGATCTTTGCAACAATATCGCTATCGGTCTTGGCGTAGGCGATTCGCATTGGTTTATCGTAGAATGGGAAACCTTGCATTGTACGCAACGCATTTGATGCACTCGATATTTCCTTAAAAACCACAAACGCCTGGCCACGCATTTTTAATGTTTTAAGAGCAACGATATCCAGTATCTGACCAAATTGAGAGAAGATTGCATACAGTGATTTCTTCAGCTCTTCCTTTTTTATTTTCTCATTTAGATTATTTATATAGATAGTCTGATTTGGTCGCAAATCCATGTTCTTACAAATAAATTAACCACAAAACTTTATTAAAACCGCGAAGACGCTGTCTTATGGAGGTAACATAACTATGCCCATTCCTTTTTAGTGTGGTTTACACTTTAAACAGTTATGGTTAAATATTTTCACACAACAATGGCTAACAGCAGTCGTCTGAACTTTACAGGTTAATTTGCTCTCATTCGTCGGTCCGTAACCGCAAAGTCCAAATCACAAAACATATATTCGCCTTTATCTTTGCTCTCTATGGGTATATTGTTAAACGCAACCGCTTTTCAGCGATATTGTAATTTTTATTTGCAATTCTCAAAAATTATTAATTTGCACATACTTTGCAGGAGATATTCGGCATTTAACGGTTATGATAAAATATATATATATATATATATATATATATATATATATATATATATATATATATATATATATATAGTGAGGTTTTGAAAAACTGTTATATTAATCGAACTCCTTTTTATCGGTTTCAGTTTTTGTCATAGCTTCCATTCCAGAACCACTGGTATGTATCCCTGCTGCACCACTACCTCCTGATGCCTGCGGTGCTGCTGCTGGTAATGACTGTTGTTGCGGTGGCACCGTATTAAGAGGTTGACCATAGACTTCGTGTGTCGCAATATGCCCCGGCGGCGGCTGTTGTTGAGGCTGACCTACCGGAGTATTATGGTCTGGATAATGAACAGGTGATCCGTTGTGTTGTGGAGGTGGTCGAGCACTCATATAATGGGGTCCCGGTGGAGGACCATAAGGTTGCTGGTAGTGGGAATATGGAGCATATTGTCCGTATGGTTGTGATGGATGCGCACCGTATTGTGGTTGATAGTAAGGGGAGCGCGCAGGGCCAGTAGGTGCTCCATAACTACCATACCCACCATGAGACGGTATAGCAGATATTGTTTGATGAGGCGACATATGAGGTGGCAGATGGGGATGGGATGGCGGTGCAACATGAGAATGGATTGGCAAGGATGATGGAATTGCTTGCTGTTGTGGTGGAGGTGGAGTAAGTACTGGGCCGGATGGCGCTTGACTTGACAAAGAAACAGTAGCAGTAGTGGTAGCAACTGCAACAGACGATTGCTCCGAAGTTAACGATTGCGGAGGTGGAGTCGGTGGATGTACGGGCGTAGGTTTTGAAGCAGCTACTGCCGCTTTCGGAGCATCGGTGGACTGATCTGATATAGGAGGCTTTCCGATATTAACGGTCTCTCCAGAACTTTTCTCGGATTTAGGTGGGAGCGGCACAGAAGGCTTTGGCGTTGGCTCTATATCCATAGGCTCAGGATCAGTTTTGCTATTAGACTCATGACTGAGTTTGGGTGGTGCAGTCAAATGTGTTTCTTTCTTATTTGAAACTGAAGGAAAAGAAAAATTGATTATTACTTAGATTAAATTATATAAGCGTACCTGTTGTTGCCGGATTCAAGCTTTCATTCACAGAATTGGTACCCGAACTCGAAATCTGTTTGTCCTCCATTTTGGTTATAGTTGTATTAATTACATTAGGTGTTGTATCAATTTCCGCACGTAACCGTTCGCGCCGCATTTCTTCGTACATTTTCTGCACCATTCGTTGAAATGTTTCATCATCAACAGCCGGTTTGCAATGCCGCTTCAGTTCTTCTTGAAATGCTTCACTAGATTCCACCATACGCTGTTTCTTGGCTTCAAATTTTTCTTCCATTTGCTGCAATTCAGCTTCCAGCTTTGTTTGGTGCATTGTCAAAGAACTAACTTGACGTTTAAGAACTTGCATTCTCTGTGTGGTAACAACAGAACGGACATCGGGTACCACAGCATCCGAAAAAATTTCATTAATAAGTCGATGATTACGTAAATATCGGGCGTAAGCAACATGTTTGAAGCTATAGCCTTCGTCTTGGTCGTCTTCGTCCTCAGCTGGTTGAATATCAATACGACGCTCTTGTTGTCCCTTCCCACCGGAACGTGATGGCGTTTCATGCATATCGGCGTCAGATTTTACCTTGCTCTTTGCAGCCATATAGGATAAGTACGCCGGTGAATTGTGATAAGCTTTAAGTGCTTTTTCATATTCAAATTTATCAGCTTCATACTCGTCCAAATATTCCTGTTTCTCAGTTTCCCCAAGTTGCTTCCACATAGCTCCAATTTTTTTACCCAGCTCCCATAATTTTAAATCGGGATGGGCTGATTTTACACTATCCCAAATCCGTTTCGAATAGCGCATGTAGGGTAAAATCGGTTTCTCCGGAGGCTTCGGAGGTTTCGGCGTACGAGATTCAGATGAGTGACTTTTAGAACCAGTAGATTTTCCGACTTTCTGTGGTGTAAAAGCTGGATTTCCATAGTTGCTATGGGTAAAGATAGGTGTTGTATCCTTATTCCGATCACTGCTTCCGCCTCCACCGGAAGAACGAGCCCGACCACCACCACTAGACGATCCTGTCGTAGATGCAGGTGTTGTTGGCCCAGTGGGTGCACCAACAGCAATTTGTTTGTAATTACTTGGTAACGCCATTTTTCACAAAATTCATGATTTCAGTGAACAATTTCAGAGTGCTACAAAACGTTTGCCAAATGTCAACGCCTACAATCTGAAATTCTATTACAATGACTTTTCACAACAGTAGTAGTTTTACTATGAAAACTGTTATAAATTAGAAGACTGCAAAGATCAACTCTAGAAAAATGTGTTTTAACCGAAATTATAAAAGTGTACAAATTTTACAAATAGTTACAAATCATTAACTATACACATCGATAAGAAAGCATATTATGTAAATGATAGACAATTTAATATTTTTGAGACGGTATATCGGTTGTTCTGATAACCCACCTGGTTACAGTAAACAACCTTTAAGGGCTTCTAATTCCGAGATTTTTACGGCTCTGTCGATGAAAACTAATTGTAAAAGAACTAAGTAAAAGGTTTTCTACCCCTATGGTATGGGAACATGAAATGTCATAATTTTCCAAACGTTCGGTTCGCGATGAAAGCAGAAACTGAAATTGTTTTAAGTCTGTTTGATAGTACATTTTATAATGCCGTGAGTCACAATTGCTCCAACCAATATTTTCAATCAGACTTCTTTTACCTAAAACGATGGTCATTCATTCGGGAGATAAAATCCCTCATGGTACCTAATGTCTGCTTTAATTAGGTTTATATCTACTTTAGCTATGTGAAATTATTCCTTATGTAAAAACTTTTACGGAAACAACTGCAATGCTATTTTGTAGGCGCCAAAAATGTAATCGAACCTTTTTATAAATTTATTTGACATTTAAAATTAGCAAAAAGACAGCAGATACTGTTATAAACAGGTGTTTGTAAATAAAGGCCAATCAGTAATAAACGTTCAAAAACCAAACATTAGCAGAATGACCTCGTTAATCGGAAAGTTTCGGAAGTGTATGATAATTTCACAAATTTTGAGACATAAATTTAGTCCTGATAGATATAATCACCTTTCTGTATTTACGAAAACTCTAACCGTGCGTCAAACACCTCATCGTATTGTGAAATGTAGATTGACTACCAACAGCTCTAGCAAAGCTCCGGAGTCACAATCGGATTCTGGTTTGGATGGAACAACTTACGATCGGGTTTGCTCTGAAACTTTAGATTCACTTTGCGAGTACTTTGAGGAATTAACAGAGCAATCCGCTATAACGGGCGCTGACGTGGCCTATAGCGTACGTTAAATTCTGATAACTATAGACCGTATTCAAAAATACATTTTTCTAGTATTTCGTTTCTAACAGGATGGAGTATTAACAATTACTTTGGGAGATAAATATGGTACCTACGTTATCAACCGGCAAACTCCAAACAAGCAAATTTGGTTGAGTTCACCACAAAGTGGCCCAAAACGGTATGATCTCATTATGGATACCGGGCATGGTGGCGGAAAGTGGTTGTACAAGCACACGGGTGAAACTCTTCATTCATTACTGCAGCGGGAACTTCAACAGATATTTATAAGCCAATCGGTGAATTTTACGAAACTACCCTACAGCAATTAGTTATACATTGTTAAAAGGAATTGATTAAGTCTGATCAAATGAAAAAATGAAGTTATAAACGTTTTATTAGTTCTTCCATTAAATTACGGTTCATTTCAATGGCACGCTCTTGTAGCAGTAAGCTCTTCTTAAATAATTCCAATTTTTCCTGATGCCTTCGTTCCTGCTGCAAATTATATTCTGCTAGTGACATCTCCTTGACATTGGCAATATTTCCCTTATTTAAAAGTGGAGAATGAGATCTTTTCATTAGTTGAGGCTGAGTTTGCGCATGTGTTGAGCATAAATCAACAACATTTTTCGGCGGTTCAAGGAAATCTGTATCTACTTTAAATCGTTTTTTACTTTGACGTTCTATAGGTGACTCCCGTGCTTGTGACTGTTCTCTTTTAATAACTGTTTGTAAAAGGGTAGATTCAGGTTCAGGCTCTGCACTTTTCTCTTCTATTGTTGAATATATAGCAACATCTTCGTGTGTAAATATTTCCTCTCGATCCTGGCGACCACTTAATTCATTGGTACATATTTCCTGCACCTCCTCAACGCTTTCTCTTCTGCTCCCGTCAATAGCTTGCAGCTCCTTTTCCACCATATCAATGAATTCGTGTTCTTTATGAGCTATTTCATCCGCATTAGTTTCCATGACAACCCCGTGTGCGGTTCCTTCTGGTACTAAATGTAATTCATCAATCTCGTCCTCTCTTAGAAGAACTTCGTCCACGTAGTTATTTTCTCGCTTTTCTATTGAATTTTCTTGTTTGAAAAATCCAGCCGCAATAGAATCGATATGCTTATCTTGATATAAGTCATGAAGTTGATCGAAATATTCAAATTCATCTACGTCTTGTAAGGTTCTCACTTGAAAATATTGCTGGCGTAATTGCGTAAATTTCTGTTTGATTTGATGGCGATTAAAACGGAAGAGGCACTCATTCATTTTTTCAGTTATTTCATCCCAAACAGCCATTGAGCGTATTTGGTCTTCCGTTTTACCAATCATATCTGAATATTTTCTTTTATACAAATCAATTAAACAATGTATCGCATTTGGATAAAATGTATCCTTGAATTTTTTCAGTGGCTTCGAAATTTCTATCTTTGCATTGGTTTCACAAGATTCCAGAAATTGTATTGGTTGTTCTTCGCTGGTGCTCTCATCAAGATATTCAACATTTTCAACCTCTTCGGTATCGACATGCTGAACGGCCGCAGGAAAGTTGGTAGGCTTTTTTACAGCTTCAGAACATCCCATCGGACTTTTCTCTATCATTCGATGATTTTGTATGTATTGCACCTTCACTTTGGTGTTATCCTGTTGAGGTGCATTACCTACAAATCTTTTTAAATACAACTTCTCAATCTTTTTGATTTTGTATTATCATTATTTTTACCTTTGATTTCCTTTATTGGATTACGCCGTGTTTTTAGAGCTTTGTGGCGTGTATTCATTTTTTTTATCTTGAAATAAACGAAAATATTTGATTCTTCGCCTTACTTTTGTTTACATCTCGTACAGAAGAGAACGTTGCCATACTGAAGAATTTATAGTTTAGGTGGAATGAGAAAAATATTGCTCAACAATTGATAAAATATGTTTATTTTAATTAAGAGGAACCAGTCTTATAACATTGGGAAAATATTGGGTATGCTCTTGTTTAAACCGTGAATGAAAAATCCAAAATTTTTGGGCATTTCTTCTCGAATTTGTTTGTTATGACAACATTCCAAATATATTCCATTCTTTAATTTCATTCTATTCCATTCATTCTCATTCTTCCATCTATTCGAATTTGATGTCTAATGATATACTATATACGATGCAAATGTATTTGTGAAAAAAATTGCAAAAGCCGGAAATTGTACGGACAGCGGAAATTATATCAAATATTGCTGAAGAATAGTCGAAAATGGATGATTTGGATATCGAAGCTGAAGAAATACAGAATCTTGTAAGTTTAGTAAAAGACGATTGCTTGAGAAATGAACAGAAGCATAAATAAAGTGTGAGCAAAAATTAGCTGCAAGAGAAAGTTGAAAATATCTTGAAAAATACTATAAGTTATTGTTCATTCGTAAAAACGTTAATTTACAAAAATATATGAAAAATGTTATTGTATTTCTTAAACAAATTTTATTCAAAAAAAAAAAAAAATTAAGAACTATAAAGATTACAAAATATAATAATAAAATTTTGGAAAATCAATAAATTCGTATTGGTCCAACATTTCTCGTTTGTAGCAAATCGAATTTGAATGGGTTATGCGTGAAGAGTTGTATAAATCAATAAAGAATATTCATGAGATTTTAATGGTAAGTAATAAATGATTTCACTGGTCTCGATAGTTTGCGAAGATATCTATAATGATTCCGACTAATATAGGATTGTGCACGACGCTTCCCTATACCATTATGCGAAAATGGTGATAAGAAAACTGAGAAATTAGTCTTGACATCGCCTCAGGATCAACTTAAGTGTAATGTCACGTTAACTGGCGACAGTATTACTCAGGCGGTAGGTATAGACCGCATTTGAAATATTTAAAGTATTTAAACATTTTAAAATATATTTCAAAATACTTAGAAATATTGAAAACGGATTTTAAAGTATTCAAATCTATTTAAAATGTTTAAAAATAAATAAAATATTTGAAAATATTCAAAATATTTAAAACCGTTCTAATAATATATAAAATATTCCAAAATGTTTGAAATATTCCAAAATGTTTAAAATGTTTAAAAATATTTGAAATTTTTAAAATATTTAAAAACACAAAAGATTTGAAAACTTTTCAGACGAATCTAAATATATCTAAAATATTTAAAAATATTAAAAAAATTTTAAAGCGGACGTAAAAGTGTTTATAATATTCGAAGATACTGAAAATGTTTAAAAATATTTGAAAATATTTTATATACTCAAATTATTTGAGAGAAATCTTTTGGTTATGGTTATATCGTATCGTCTTCTTCAGGATATCAGTTTCAAAGTAAAACGTGCTTCCAATCAAACTCAGCATACTTCAATTACTTCCGATGTCCCCTGGAAATTGCAGCAAATCCAAGATGCAGGCAATCATTTACGAAAAGCCATTGAACACATTGAGAACGTGGATGAAGATCATAAATTTAAGTAAGTAATTTCTGTCATTGCATTGTTTTTACATGATTACAGAAATTGTATTATAATTTTGATATTATCCTGTTGGGATTCTAAAAATTTTCGTATGAATTCTTCATAAGTAAAAGCGTTTAAGTTAAAAAAATACTAGCTGAGAAAATTGATAATGCCCTAAGCAGACGATAAGAAAGGGGATTTGATAAAAATCTTAATATTTTCGAAAAACCTCCAACAATATTAAGTTTGAATTAATTATTTTCCTTTCAGATCAGCCGAAGAAGTTCTTAAATTTGTTGGAAATTTAATTGGATCATTGCTACGTGCACGAAACAGTTTAATTTCACCAAAAAAGAAATCGGTCGATGAATTGATGAAGGGTCGCAATATGGTATAGTAATAATTTACCAAGCCTTTATGTTTGCTTTATTGTATCTAAAAAGCTTCTATATCAATTTTTATTTGTCTCCAGAAATCATTGGTGCCAAATTTACCCGAAGATCAAGCAATATCGTTCTTTTTGCAATGCCACAGTTTTGTAATAGCGGTTTATCAGATATTAAATGTACAAGGTACCGTTAAAATGGAAGCTGTGCAAGCTGAAACGACATTAGGCTGGCTGAATGAAGTTCTTGTACTTCTCACCATTAGTCTAACGATGTGCCAACAATTAAAAGATAAAATGGAAATACTTCGCTTGGATTTACCATTAAGTTAAAATTTATAAATTTATAATTCAAAAAAGATGTTCTTAAATAGAAATGACAATAAAACTAGCTCAATTTATCAAATGTCAAAATGTTCATCTCCGTCTTGGATTAATTGCATAATAATCTCTTAACTCTTTGTATTATCGTAAATACCAATTCATTACTTCCGGTTTTTCTATAAAAAAAAATATGAATATTTTGGATAAAATATAATAATTTAGAAAACCATTGCCTAAAATGGTTTGTAGCATTATTTGAAGATATTATTAAACATAAATAAAACAAATGAAAGAGAAAAAACAAAAAAGTAAAATAATCTTTCATTTGTTCTTCTTAGTTCTAATTATATAAAATTAACCCAAAAATTCGCGAGGAAAAAATGTTTATATATAAAAAAGTAAATTTATTATTAAAATTTTTATTTCAGTGTAATTGTTTGTTTGCTTAAATTAAATATTATTTTTTAAAAAAATGTGCTTCAAAATTACATAAAACAACTTTATAATAACGAATGGAATTGAAAAATTTCGATTATATATCGCCATTAATTTTCCTCTTAAGTACACTCAATTCAGTTAAACAACGATCGCGATAAGCTCGCCTTTCTGCTAATTGTTCGATCGGAACCATTGCTTCACATTGTTTTGCAATTTCATCTGCCACGGGTCCTTCCATTTTTGGTGTCGGACCCATTGTGACGCTAACGGCGTAAATAGTTTTTGAATATCGTTCGAAATAGTTTTTCATACCCTCAGCATTTAGATGAGCCGTTTCGAGTGGACCGAGGAAAGCGTAACGCAAACCCAGACCATTTGACATGACACCATCAATATCCTTAACATCAAGTATACCACTCTCTACTAAACGCCATGTTTCATTAAGTATTGCGTATTGTATGCGATTCAAAGCAAACCCTTCAATTTCACGACTGAGTGTAACCGGCTTTTGTCCAATTTCCTCCATGAGATCACGAGTTTTCTTGATTATTTCAGGCTTTGTCCAAGGTGCGGGAACAATTTCAACGAGTGGCACGTAATAGGGTGGATTCACAGGATGAGAAACAACAATCTGTAAAATGATCAATGTATTTTGATGGAAGTTTAGATTATATTAGATATATTTCTATTGTTCGTTTAACTTCAATTGATGCGAAAATAAGCAGCTATCTTATCGTCGTTTTGATACTTAATTTTTATCTGGAAATGGTTTAAGTGATGAGTACTGGTTTTTGAAATTGAACTCTGGCACAAATAATAATATTTATGGAGTGTTTTAGATAAGTTCTACCTTCAAAAGCTAAGGAATACTAAATATAAATATGATATTCTAATGGAAGATTCTAAGGAATGATACATTAATTCGATTTTGAGCTAAATGGAAGAAACATTTTAAATCAACTACCGTCAAGTCTTGTCATGCTTGATTTTAAGGTTCAATTTTAATACAAGTTAATTGAATAGTCCATCTTTGGTACCATTTTGGCATTATAATATATATGATCAAGCTGAATCCGTTCAAGGTATATCCCGGCGAAACCGGTTTGTCTTCGACACAAACGTGATAAAGAATGACACAAAATCGTTTCAATTACATCATCAGTAAATACTAAATTTCTCAAATAGCAAAAAATCCATTTTATATATTTTCATTTTCAGTCTTGAGGTATTAAATTATTGCTAGGCAGACTTTTTATGAATATTTGATTAAAAGTCTTGCTTTGAAGTAATGCATTTTCTATTATCTCTTGCGTCTATGAAAGCAAGATTATCTTTATAAAGAATAATGATGAAAAACTTTATATAAAAGATTAAAACAAGATTAAACCTAAACAGATTTGAGGAAGATAATTGGTAAAATATATAGTATAGATCAAAAATGCGAAAAAATCGGCGCAATCGGCAAAATCGGAGAAAGTCTAGCCTTATTCGATTTAGTTATGATAAAAAAATCATCTCGAAATTTTAATTACGTTCATTTGAAGGTGAAAAAAATTGAAGCCGTCAAAATGCCATCGAATGCCAACAAAAAAAAACGATTGAATTTGACAAAAACAACAATCTCAATGTCATGTGTTCGTATTAATGAACGACATTGAACGAGTGACTTACATTTGATTTATGTTCTAAATCTTTACTTAAAAGAGACGGCAAAAATGTACTCGTTGAACTAGAAATAATGGTGTGATCATCCATTACAGTATCCAATTGTTTAAATAAATCCTGTTTTATGTTCAGACGCTCCGGTACGCATTCCTGTATGAAGAAAGCATCCTTGGCCAACTCTTTTAAATCATTTGTTCCCGATAAGCAGTCAAATTGCTGTTTGGCATTTAATTGACCACGTAATAAACCAGATGATTCCAAACGTTCTAATTCCTTTTTTGTTTCCTCAAGAGCATTGCTAATTTGCTCGGGCAATATGTCGTACAAAACCACTTGATAACCAACCGAAGCAAACAACATCGCGAAGGAACGACCAATCATACCACTATTGAAAACAAATAAATTTTTCAAAAATTAATATATAAATCCTTATTTGATTTCTAACAATATAAATTCAATTTTTCAATTTTACCTGCCGATTATGCCAATTTTCTCTTTTTTCATTTGAGCAGACATTATTTTTGTATGAGCTCTGTTATCTTTTGAATCAAACGTTGACAACTGAATACTATTTCAAAACTTTAGACTCGTAATATTTTATATTCCAATTATAGTCAGTTTATCTGATTAGAAACTGTTCTCTTCTATCGATACTCCACTCCGTCGCAAGTGCGCTGCTCGAATGAGTTTGGATTGATGTATGGGCCAAATGAAATAGATGCCCACCACCGGCACTGAATTACGGCACTATAATATCAGTACATAGCTCTATTCAGTTGATTTTTACTCAAAACAATTGATTATTTTAATTAATAATAGATAACTTTAAAGTGTTATATTAAAATTTTCCATTAGTGCGATCGTTATTTGCAATAGGTTTTTCTCCAGGGTGATTGATTGGTTTTAAATGTTCGCTGTTTTTACTTCTGTTAAATTTTATAGATTAACTTGCTCTCTTTTTTTATTGTTTCGTCCACGGAGAATGTTGACTGTTTGTGAGCAACGTAAAATTATTCGCTCTTATTTACCTAAAGGTTAAAGATGAACTGTTTTTGTTATATAATTATTGACAATAAGTAGCTTCTACAGAGGACAACTAACTCTTTTATTGTTGAACAGCTTCAGAATATCAACATGTGAAGAGAAAGGAATGTTGGAAAGGTGCGATGAGAGAGCTTATTGAGGTTTTATCTATATAAATCATCATTAACGCTATCACTACTTCGTATATATGATCTTATTTTGTCACCTCACAGCCTCGAAGATTTGGTCAATTTTGTTTACTCCGAAATTATTACCGATGGAAAATATGACTATTAAAAATTTTAATTAATAATATTGTTTGAAATCAAACGATAATATACAATACGCTATCACTAAAATTAAGCTTTTGTTAAAGAAAAATTTTGCATTTAATTCAGTAAATATTTTATTAACTCCACCCTGTAATTACTGTTAATGAAATTACATTAAGAGAGTAACAAGAACGAGCTAAATATTTTACTCTCTGGTCATATTTATCCATCCCGTTTGTTTACAGAGTATTTGACTAGCTGTTTCATCATTCTGTTAAAATTTATAAGAGAGATAACCAGATTCCTCAGTCATTTCGAAATATATTCAACAGATAAAGGTTTATAAATTAAAAAGCTTCTGACATAAGTTGACAGGAGAACGGATCATGAAATGCTATGCAAATAAATTCGTGGCGTAAATAAAAAATAATTTTTATAAATGAATATATTTCGATGTATTTTGTACGAGAGATCTATGGATGTATATACTTCTGTTTAATTGCAATTATTTTTTTGTAAAGAATAATGTTAATTGTTAACGAGAAAGAGTTATGAGTTATTACTAATGACTTTGATTTCCTTAAAGGACGGAATCCTCTCAACACCAGTGTCTTTCTATATCTATATAATAAGAAATGAAACCAATTTTTTATAGAAAATCATCCACGCTTTTAGGCTATTTATACATTTTCAAATTTTTTGAGATTTTATAGCTCTTTCAAAGTAAAGAGCTTTGTTAAAGTAAAGAAGTTCAAAGTTTATTCAAATACAAAATGCAATTCATCATGGAAACGTTCCGACAAATTTAACTAAAATTATAATAAAACTATTAAGCAAAAAGTAAACAATTCAATTATATTAAAGGTGTTTTGTGTATGTTTACATAATACATTAATGTATATACTAGACCTAAAATGAAAAAAATATTCATTTTGCCCCTGTTTCAGGATCTGAGAATTCTCTCGTCGATTTTTCCGCACTACGTGGTATCCACAATGCCATGACAGCGCATATAAGTAAAGCTCCGCAGGATATATAAAAAGTCAATTCACAATGTGTTCCCAAAAGTGCGCCAACGATATTAGCACCTACTACACTACCCAAACGGCCGAACATTAAAGATATACACATTGCCATCGCTCTAGAAACGGTGAAAAAATAAATTGAGATAATGAGCAGGAATGGAGTAGTAGTAAGATATCACTTACCTCATATTTGTCGGATAGAGATCAACCGTAGCGGCACCTAAAACATTTATAGAAGCACCCACTAGGAATAGCAGCACATAGAGATAGGCAGCGATAGATGGATTGCTGACAAATACACCAGCCAAACCACAGAATGTAAAAAATGTTATAGTTATGACTGCAAAAATAAAGTGAACGATTAAGATTTAAAACGAGATAAAAATTAGAGAAAATAATTCGAATTATATTCGAGATTCTCGGCGATCCAGATGATGAGAATAATTAGACTTTCGATAAACAAATTACTTACACAATATTGGAATCTTTCCAACACGATGTATGATTAATCCTATCACAGCAAAACTGGTTGCATAAAGAATTTCCATTATCAACGAATAAAAATATGTAGTGTCTTCCAGTTTTGTAACACATTCCATAGACTACGAATACAGATCGCAATATACTCTTAATGAAATTAAAACAATTTTTAGCAAGAACTAAACTACTTACACCGTCATCTTTGTAAAGAACTTCGTTTTTATTGTAGACTATCTGACAGATTAACATATTTTCACCGGGATGTTCATTCATAAATTCCACCATACTATTAATGATATGCGGGAACCACATGTACAATCCATTTGTGACGACATACAACCAAAATTGTAGAGTGCAAACAATCAAAGTGGTGCGTAAGTATTTCCTTTGGAAGAGTGGTACGGTTTGGCGCCACATGGTTTGGAAAAATGTAAATACGAAATTTGAACTTGAGCTTATATCTTTATCACTCAAAGGCATGTCGGATCCATTCGCATCGTCGAATTCAGGCTGTATGTGATCGATCTGTTTGGAAAAAAAATTGAATTTTTTATTAAAAGTGTTAAAAAAGTTTTAACTTAATAAATAAGAAAATTCTTAAAAACAATAAAAAAATAGATAATTACGAAAAATTGATAACAAGCTAAAATTTTCTTATCATCATACCTTAAGCGTTTCTTTGCCGCCATTCCATTTGTGAATCTTTTGTAGAACTTCAATAGCCTCTCTTTCTCTGCCGACCAACAGCAAGAATTTCGGACTTTCTGGCAGCAGATAAAGTGATAGACCGCACAATATTCCAGGGAAACCGCAAACCACCATAAATAAACGCCACGGTTTGTAATGGATTCCCAAAAATGGAATGGCCACCATCCATTCTTGATTGATAATCAGGAATGCAATGAGCGGCAGTATCATGGCACCCAAAGCAAATATGAACGAAGATCCCATCATAGCACGAGAGCGTGTTTTATCCGTATGAAACTCACCCAAATAGGCATAGACAGTACCGGAGCCACCGGAGACACTGCGGCAAAAAAAAATCAATCACAAACAATTCAATTGAAAACTACTTGACGGTTTTAGATCTTACAAAAATCCATTCAGCAAACGCAGTATCACCATTTGCCAAAACGATTGCGAAAAACTGGAGATTAATGTTATCACAAATGCTATTATAAGAGTCGGTCGTACAATTCGTCGCCGTCCTTTAGTATCGGCTAAAAATCCCCACAGATGAGAACTGAAAATGATGCCAACGAAACCGATAGCACTTAGGACACCCTTGTCTTGATTAGTCAACTGGAGATCACATTGGGCTATGGGCAGAATGAAGCCTATGGCGGCCGTTTCGAGGAGAACATTTGCCAAAATTATACCCGAAATTGATATTAGTAAATAATTGAATTTACCAAATTCTGCGAAAGGATAACATTTCAATACAATTTGCTCTTAAATGCTGAAATGTCGATTCTAAAGTTAACACTTACTGCTAAGCGCTAAGGCTTCCGTGAATGGTATACCATTTTTATTTTCCTGATACGATTTTTCGTGATCTGAACTGATGACTGGAAGCACTTTAAATTGACAAAATTGAAATTAATACATTTGTGAATTTTCTCTTAAAATACGGAATACATTTTATAGACAAATTTATAGATTTCTAATATTTCTATATAATTGTATGGAAGGAATATGCCCTTGTTTAAATATTTTAAACCTTTAGAACATGCCTTGCTGTGTTTTTTTAATTAATATTTTGTTTTTTTTTTCCATTGAAGCCTTTGTATTCATTTGCAATTTCAGTTTTTATCTATCGTAAACAATTTTATAGTCTTAACGATTTAGATTTTTAGCAATAGTTTACACAGGTTTTACTATTTTATTTCGACTCCTCTTTCGATTTATGATGTCTGATTTTCCAATTACTGTGTCCTCGTTGTTCACGCTTTTATTCTCTCCTGGTTTCAATAGTCAAATTTTCCTTTATGGAAAGATGCTTAAAAATTTTAAAATTTAATTTGAATCGTGTTAAATAGCTTTCACGTTAAGACAGAACATTGACTTCGAATTCAATTTTCTTAAGTCATTTACCATCACAAGAATTCCATTATCTCGTTAGAGATAAAACTGATTTTATTCCAAATTATTATCTTTAAGACTTAGCTGGTAAGGATGGAAAATTTTGATTCAAAGAAAATTTACCGTAAGTAGTATTAAATGTGTTTTTAAAGAAATGGAAGCATTCATAAAGAAAACATTTATTTGAACAGCTGAGGACAAAACAAAGAGATTGAGATATATGTTATATTATATAGTCCGTTTGATCCATTGCGTAATTGAACTCGAGTTATATTTTTAATTGTAGATTGTTTTCTTTTTCCAGTATAGCTTTTCTGGTTGACAAATATTGACTTTCTAATCAATATATTGACTATATTTGTATTTTGTTATTGAAATAGTTTTTAATACTCATAATTAACGTTTTTTGTTATTTAATATTTTACAGCTTTCATTATGGTTTAATAACTTTTCTTTAATTTTTCTTACCCATTTTCAAACTTTTCCAACTATTCTATATAATATCTTTTTAAAGTATTTTCTAACTGAAAACCGTTGGAGCGTTATTTTACTATTTTGATTAAGACTTATTATATCATGTTAAAGATGTGGAACGTTTTCGATACAATTAACTTCTTAACTAATTTCTAGACTAATCTTCACCTTCATCATGAACTCGTATTTAAATCTTTTTTTAGAGGAAGCAACGAAAATGATAACTTTATTAGCAACGATATCTTTTATCTTAAAGCGCGGAAAGAGTTGAAAAGATCTTCAAATATGAATACATTCAAATCGGATTTACACAGTTGGTGGCGGGTGGGTGGCTGGCTAGTTGACAGACTGAATGAGGCGCGGTGTATTTGCCGTTACTCTATCGAAATTTGTTCAATTGACAATTACTTTAACTGTGACAAATTTCTACACAGTGTGAGAGAGATTTTTATTTTGGAGAAATGGTAAAGTAAAGCAAGGTAAAGTGAGAAATGAGTGAGGCGGTCGTGAGAGCAAGCACTTTTAGGAAAAGGAAATTTAGAGATTCTGAAATTAATCAAATGTAATATAAATTAGTTTACAGTAAAATAATATTGTTTTTGATTGCGAAAGAAAAACACATTAGGAATACTATTACGATGGGTGTTCAATGTATTCTGGGTGTTGCGGTGACTTATAAATAATGTAAACTATTTGATCATTTCCTCCATTAGTGCGGATTTCTGAAGATATATATATATATATATATATATATATATATATATATATATATATATATATATATATATATATATATATATATATATATATATATATATATATATATATATATATATATATATATATATATATATATATATATATATATATATATATATATATATATATATATATATATATATATATATATATATATATATATATATATATATATATATATATATATATATATATATATATATATATATATATATATATATATATATATATATATATATATATATATATATATATATATATATATATATATATATATATATATATATATATATATATATATATATATATATATATATATATATATATATATATATATATATATATATATATATATATATATATAATATATATATATATATATATATATATATATATATATATATATATATATATATATATATATATATATATATATATATATATATATATATATATATATATATATATATATATATATATATATATATTTCTATGCAGAACATTATTTCCTCAGTGATGTTTAAAGAGTTACTAGTCCACTAATTGGAAACACGCCAATCTCGATAAGCATTTTTATAAAAAAAATTTTAAATTTTCTTTATAGATTTTATTGAATTATTTTCATGTATTATGCAAAAATATGTTTATTTAAATTAAATTTACTAAATAATTTTTCAAAACCTTGTGAATATGTGCCCGTCGGAAAGATTAGAAGTGCCTCTCTCCCTCTCTCAGTCTTTCTCTCTTTCTCTATCTCGTTTGGCTGACACCATGAAATAAGCATCGCATACAGTATTTGTATATAATTTAATTAATATTTATAGAAGTAATTAAAGATTGTGAGATGTGAACTCAAGATTATGCGATTTGAACTAGCGTCCTTCAATCTCTCTAAGCACTTAAAGAAAATCTTACTCAATAACATTGCACGATTGATTTTAGGAAGCTTATTTTATTTAAACAGTTTTCATTTAACAGAAAATTTTCATAATAAATAACTAAAGACATCAAGAAAGTAAAAAAGAGAGAGAAGACAAAATGATTGTTTTTATAATAGAAAATAATTACACAGATACTTGGTTAGTAAGAGAGAGAGATAGAGAGAATAGATAAAATTAAATCAAATTGTTAACTATATGACTTAATATAAAATGAAAAAAAATTAAGAGAGGTTAAGATTTGCTAAAGGCGTCACTTTACGGGATTTGACTGATAATTCAAAAATGAATGCGATATATCTTTAATCCACATGCCAGTGAAAAGGACATGACATTTAAGCTTTTAAACCTCTATTTTTTCATAACCAATTTAAAACTCTTGTATTCATTTGTGGCAACTCTCTTACACAAAATCAAAATAATCCCAACGCAAAATATTACCGATACTAAAAATGTCCTCATTCGTTTTTTTTTTGGCGACATTACCAATTTTAAAGCTTTCAGTTTTTCTCTCTCTTTAAATTATTAATATTTTTAATAGGGTTCAATAATTTAAACTGAATAATAAAAAGTTAGCCACGTCAAAACTGAAAAATTGTTTTGTAGTGACTTAAAACCAACATTCAAAATTATGGTTTAAGTTATGTCTTTGACTAGTAGGCTTCTTTGGATCCTTCATTGAGCAAACGCATATGGATATTTCTTCGAATCAGAACTTAATTATCACACATACTTCTTCAGAAATTTTTCTGGTCAAGTTTTTTAACTCTTAACAGCTGTAGTAATATTTTTTTAACATTTAACATTCTTTTAACTTTTGCAATAACATTTTCAAATTTTGTATTAACGTCGTTTTATATTTTGCCATTGTGATTGAATTGCCAATAATTCTGTCCTCTTCTTTGGTTATTTTTGATTAAATAGTATTGTTGTATTTTTTTTTTTAATTCTTGACATTTTTGTCAACACTTTTGTGTTAATTTTTATTAAACAATTTTTGAACTTACATCGCGCAGCAACACCATCCGGTGTTATACTTTTCAACTCGATTTCACTCTTGGTCATCATTTCGAACGTGCTTCAATCAAAAAACTCGATTTTCTAATGAAATCGCAGTTTTATAGAAATTTTTTCCAAATACTAATCAGAAATGAATTGAACGTTGATTACCGTTTTTTTTTCTTTATCATTTTCAATTCTAATGCATTTGGCATTTTTGCAAATTTGCTTTACTTATGCATGATCACGCACGGACACTGACGCGGGCAAGTTGAAATATTATCAGATTTATGGAAATATATAATATAGAAATAAGTTTTATTCACAAATATTCGAAATATTTATATATGCATACATCCGTTATGCATAACGTCTGTCACTAAATAACTAAATTGATTTCCGACATTGGAGACACACAAAAGAAAAAACCCCAAACTGCTAGAACAAGAATCCAAAACACAAAACAAACAATATTCCTCAGTGAATGGGCGTGAGCATACTGAACGCTGACCACAGATCACTTTGGCGATATTGCTGAAATGGCTAACAAGAAGAGCTGGTCATTATTTTTTGGCATTTTTGTCTCGTCATGCCCCGTCACAATTGCCACGATGATTCTCTTCGGATTTCTTTATGGTGTTCATTTAGAAATTGTATGATTCGAACATTAATTCCAATCACTCGATGTATGCGCTTTCCTTGCTTATTAATATTGTAAGTGTTGCTGTTGTTGTTGTTGTCGTTGTCGTCGTTGTTGTTGTTGTTAGATTCTCTTGTTATACATTAGTGGCTGATACTGTTTAAACTCGTAGGAACCGAATTGAATCAGTTCGAGGAAATTCAGGGTCTTTCAATTGATAGGTTTTTTTGTTTATCGGACTTTGATACGTCATTGATTCAAGAAAACAGTGCGAACGAGAGGGTGTGAGAGAGAGAAAGAGAGAGGGAGAGAACTGTTGCTATGTGTGAGCACTTTTTATAAAAACCGAATAAATATAAACAACAAATCTATTTTGTTTAATATATAGGAAGGTCTTAATTAAAAATAACTACTTGTCAATTTATTTCGTGCGTGCTATTTATCAAAACTCACGAATTAAATAAACTTCTTAATTTAAAAAAATGAACTTTTTTATTTAATGAGTGTAAACAAACTTTATTTAATAAGCACAAATATTGTATAATTTGCCTTTTGTTTAAGCAAATGATGGTATATTATTTTATTTATTCTCTACACATTACTTTTTTTCCATATTAAAAATATATTGCAGATAATATCAATTTTAAGCTCTCAAGCTTGTACTGTTTTTAACTGAATTCAAAACAAGGAAAAATATATTGCACAGATGTTTATTTATTTAATTTCAGCTCGTCAGTTCATCTTTTATTAATGTCTCTTAAAAATTTTCCAGCCGACTCATTCAATATTGCAAATCTTAATTAAATATTGATGCAGAAATTCCTACCGGGTAGAAATCTTATAAATTTATCAAGCTTCTCAACCAGACGTGAGTCATTTGTTGTTTGACTAAATAGTAAATAATAACAAAACCATATTTTGAATTATTTTATTATTTTGCATTTTGTTTTTCCTAAACGTTGCAAAATATTTGCAATGTCTGTCCGATTCTTTTTTCATTACTGGACCCAATTTTTAATGAGCATACAACTATACTTACAGACGTTGAATTTAAGTTATTAACATGTAAAATCGTAAATAGAATCATTGTAATTTGTGCAGAAGCATGCAAATTCGTTCGGAAAAATGTTTTAAAATGAAATAAAAATGTTGCATACTTTTAGGAACCATAGTAAATCGATTTATTATGCCAAATAAATTAATTAGCAAAACAAATTATTATTTAGGAATAAATTTGTGGTAATCACAAGGCTAAGCGGAATTATTTTGAATTTTTAAAAGTTTAGAAAAAAATCCGGTGCAAAATTTGTTTATTATTATCCAATCTGTTCACTATCTCTTGTACTAAATCTTGTTATTCACTGCAAGGATTGGTTAAAAGTATTAATTTCAGCATATCGAACTTCCAGTCTCAGAATGAAATTGAACGCAAAGTGAGATTTCCTTAATTTTTGCGGAAATAGGACATATCTCCGTACGATAGTTTACTTTATTTCGTAATTAACTTAATTTCATTTAGACGTTATTTCATAGATATTCTGATAACTACAATGACCTCATAGAATTTCTATAAATCCCAAGCAAGATTCTAAAATTTTTAGTCTCATTTATAATGCTTATAATATTCACGTTGAACTTGAAAGCGACGGAAGCGAATAAAGGAGTGAGTTAGTTTTGAGATAGAAAACAGACGAACTAAACAGAAAATTTAATTTGTTTGAAATTAAAAATTTTTGTAATAATAATCCTATGCACATTAATAAGTGCATCACTAATCACAATTATATATTTATATAAATTACAAAACAAGAACGTTGATATCTATCAGGTAAAATATTTGCTTAGTCAGACTTTTGATTATAAAAGTTATAGAAAAATATCATACATAAAAAATAGATTTACTTAACAGTTTGAAGCGGAAATGATTTTCAAGGAGTGTCGTACATACAAATTACTTTCATTAGTTTCAATAGTTTCCATCATGCTATCCTTTTAATTTCCTCGCATTGACATCAGACTAGCCCTGCGTGGCGAATCATCCTTGATATGCGATTTGCTCGTTTTCGGAATGAAGAAACCTAAAAAGGCGCTTAAAATCAGCAAAGTACTCGAGAAAATGAACGCTGCCTCGCAGTTGTGACTTATTAAAGCTCCGAACACGTTGGTACCTACAATACTTCCCAAACGACCCATCATCAATGATATGCATATGGCCATAGCTCTACGAAATATTATTTTGTATTCGAATACAATTTAAAATATTATCATTTGAATACATTTCGAGGCTCTTCAACAATTTACTAGTACATACCGTAATCTCGTCGGATATAGATCCACCGCAGCCGCAGTAAGAACATTAATACCAAGCCCACAAAGCAATAGTATGACAAAAAGGTAAATCGCTACCATCGATATATTTACATATATAGCTCCAATACCGCAGAGACCGCATACGATCAAACAAACAACTTTTTTATTTCGGTGGAAAAAATAGTGAAAGGTCAAATATTGTATAAACTGTGGAATTGTTTGCTAAGCTTACATAAAATATCCTTCTTTCCCACTCTATTTATAATCGCTCCAATCAAAGCGAAACCCACAACATATAGTACTTCCAAAACCAGAGAATGTTGGTATGTCGAGGTCTCCAACTTTTCTCTACACTGACTAATCGTTGTGGAGTTTTCCTCCTCGTGATGAAAGATAACCAACTGCTTCGCCGACACTATTTGACAAATTAGTGAATGATTTCCGGGATTCTCATTTACAAATTGTGCCACGGTATTCATAATGTGCGGGAACCACATGTAAACTCCGTTCGAAGTGGCGAATATACAAAACTGAATGATGCAGACGAGAAGAGTGGTTCGAATGTATTCACCATTAAAGAGTGGCTTTGTCTGATCCCACATGGATCGTAGCAATACCGTGGCGGCATTACTTTTACGTTCATCACGCCCAACTCGTGGATGCATTGAGTTGTCCAAATCTTCGACGACGTAAGATATCTAGAAAATTAACACCAAAAAAGAAAACGAGTTAATACACCATAACGATTTTAGAAATATCTAAACACATTTACTTACCGGGTATTCATCGATTGATTTGCCGGTATTCATATGGAATATATCGCGTAATATTCTCAAACACGATTCATTGTCACCCTTATACAACAAGAATTTGGGGCTCTCGGGAATTTTGAAGAGGCACAAGCCGCAAATGAGACCCGGTATTCCACAAACAACAATGAAAAAACGCCACGGCTTGTATACTATGCCCAAAAGCGGTACCGTAAAACGCCACTCCTGATTGATAACCAACCAAGCGATGGCAGGCATCATCATGGCACCAATACCAAAAATAAAGGCCGAACCCATGATGGCACGTGATCGATTCTTGTTGGTATGAAATTCACCTAAATAAGCATAAACTGTTGCAGACCCACCAGAGATGCTGTTTGAAAATAGTTTATGGTCATTGATTTTCTTCGTTTAATTATGAAAAAACTAACGTTAAAACGTTTACTAACCAGAATCCATTGAAGTATCTGAGAATGACCAAAACTAAAAAACTATTGGCAAAACTGGAAATTACACTAAATACAAATGCCAGAAGTAATGTTGGACGTATGATATTTCTTCGACCCGTTGTATCAGCAAGAAAACCCCATAAATGCGAGCTGCTTATAATGCCGACAAACCCGATGGCACTGAGTATGCCACGTTCCGTGATGCTCAATTTCAGATCGCATTGTGAGACGGGCAAAACGAAACTGATGCCGAGAGATTCGAGGAGGACGTTAGACAATATAAGACCCGAAACCAAAATCAAAATATAATTAAATTTGCCAAATTCTAAAAGATAAAACAAATACAATTTATTCAATATTCAAAATTCTATAAATATTTTTATAAAAAAAATTTAACTAGACCACCCACTTGTTGCTTCCAGTGCGTTTTCAAAGTATTCCGTCTCCTTCGAGATTTGAGTTTGTTCAGGAGTATTGCCATTGTCATTACCGTTAGCACCTTCAACGGTGGCCACAGTAAATTTCGATATTTGATCTGAAATTAGAGACTATCATATAATACATATTTATTGCATTAACGAAAACCTAGTCGAATATTAGAGACGTTATCATAAAAGTATCGTAGGCATTACGAAGCCGCATAATCATCGTATATGATGGCATCACCTCATAGAGATAGTTATATCTTTAAATGAAAGGAAAATGTAAAAATATTAATTATCCTGCTATATCTTTTCATTTCAAATCAGTAATACGTGCCAAGTAATAATCAAACGGTTACGTATTAATGGCGATATAGCAGAATTTCTTTAACATAATTAATGAATTTGCGCCAATAAGAAATGGCCGTTTGCGAGCTGAAACACTATTTATGAACATTTGATTTGATGCAAAATTCAATTAATTTCCTAATTTGTGATGTCGCTTAAAATTAACACCTACAAATTTTAAACTTCCGAAAAACGTGTTTCACAACACACGATCTTCTTACGGGCATATTTGCACGTACGTTCGTTCGTTAATATATTGATTGATTCATTAATATATTGATCAAATTTTTCAGAATTGACGAAAGACGAATAATATTGATTGAAACATAAACGAATAGTTATAAAAAAGTGCTAACAGTTATCCAAATGTTATCTCTGTGATTATATCAATCTTGTATAATTATTGTTTGCACTTAATTAAATTTTGACGCTAACAAATGTTTCAAAAGAAAACTATTCTAAAATTGCGCATAATGGAAAAAAATCAGGTATCCATCCTACGAACATGTCGGTATGCGAAGTTGAATGAAAATCGTGAGTAATAATGGAAAACTATTTGATAACCCAGATTTTTTTTAATTAAAAAAAATTAATCAGAGTAAAAATATATATTCAACTCATTTATTCATGAAATGTTTCCCAAAAAAATACTTTATGCCTTCTAAATTTTACACAATGATTTGTTCAATTTTTGTAAAATTAAGTTCGAAATCAATAGCGCTTAAAATTATTTTAATTGTATTTAAACAACTAATGTATTAATTTTTAATTTGAAATTAAAAAGAAGTCTAATTTCAAATTTTAGAATCAAAGAAATTTTCGGATAGCAAAGTCATTAACATCGATTAATAAGCTTAGGAATAAATAAGGATTTTATTCGAGGTAGTCTGTACATAAAGACATATTCGGAGGTATTTTTTCTAAATGGAATGCAACGAGCTTTTTAGAAACACATTTTTATTGGTCTCATTCACGTTTTTTGCGGGTTGCTTAAAATATTTCAACAGCAAATTAATAATTAATTAATATATTACAAATATTTTCTTTACATGCTACAGAAGTCGTCAAGCAATTAATAGACTATTTTTGTTATATGCTTGTCGAAACTCTGAATTCGAATTTTAATTCGAAACTAACTTTTTATTATAATCCAAAGAGTATAAAGCTTTATTTGCAAAACAAAATTTGTAAATAGTTTTAATTACAAAATAAAATTTTAAATAAAATAAAATTCTCTTTCTGAAAATTAATTAACAGCGTAATCAAATCCTGATTTAAATTAATAGCGAAATTAATAAATGAGATTGATTTTTTAATTTATTTAATTTTCTAACTAGATTTATTTGTCACGACTCAACACATTCTCGAACTTAATTTCTTAAGAGTACAATTGCTCTAACATAGTATTGTATGGTACGATATACATATACGCCATTCAAGGGAAGTGTCACGCAAGTTTTGTAGGAAAAGTAATTTGAGCATAAATTGTTTACAAATAGCCCTTCCATCCATCTGATAGAAGTTGCAACGCCAACGAATACAATTCCCAGGAATCCTAGTTCATTTTCTGCCAAGTTGAATTGGATAGAGATAACTATCGTATACATAGATAAAGACAGCATTTAGAATACTACAATTAGATAATAAAGTTCTCATCATGAGGATTCAAAGTAAATGCTGATGTTTTTCATAGTTTTATCTTATCGAAATTAACATAAATATTTATATAAGAACATCTGCATGACGTGTATCTGACGTAGTTCAAACCTAATCAAGATACTCCATAAATCGTTGCTCATTATGTGGAGCGCGATCATGCTTTTATGTATGGGTAATATATTTATTACCATTAGTTAGGGTACCCATAGCTAATTACGTATCACCAGTTTCCTCGTTTATGTTTATTTTAGCAGTTTAGTTTTACGAATGGTTCTAACAAAATTTTCCACATTCGCAGATTGGAAAGTGATTGAGGAGGTGGAGGTAAAATTCTAGAAGAAATTTAACTGGAGTATTTTAGTATTAATCAAATTAAATCAACAGATGTGTTAATATTTTACTGATAATTATTTATATTCCTTGTTTTTATTATCAAATTTCAAATTGTTTTTAAAATTAAACTTAAAATATCAATATGCATTTAAATATTTCAGACTATTGTTTTAAGTTTTGTATTGAATTTAAAAAAAGTAAATAAATAAGAATTATGCATAAACAGACATATTAATCTTTTCAAGGCAAGACGGTATCAATAGCAATGCCAAAAGTATGTGAATTTGTCCTTGGGTGAACTCCTATTGAAAAGAAAATATTGGAGAAAATAATTAAAGGGCGCCATTATTTCCATTCTTTGTGCAAAACATATAAAAGGACGAAAGTTAAAGCCTTGACACGAATTAAAATTATGTTTTTTTTATTTTATTTCAATGTAATTTTGAATGATGAAAAGCTTCAACGTGCAAATATGTTTACAATGATCTGAAAAAAGGCTTTCGACCACAAGGATAAAAAGGACGTTTCAGCCATCCAGAACAAATTTGAAGAAGAACAAGATACAAGATAACAAAGTAATAATTTCAATTGCGTTGAAAAGGCTTAGGATTATTAAAAAACTAAGGAAACTCGGTTCCGCATAAATGTGCTTTTTAACCAGCAAGCAGTGTCTTTAGAGAAAGAGAGAGAGAGAAAGAGAGAAAAGAGAAATTTTCTGCATCAAGTCGTGGCTGGTGGTAAAAGGTAGATTCTACGATAATCTGATAAACTGACAAGATTACAACGGAGTCTTGATCATGTCTCAACATCAGTAGAAAAGGCGAATAAAATTTTTTTTGAGGGAAGTGAGAAAATATTTAAAAATTCATGAAAAAATTTGGGATTCCTTTCACAAAGTTATTTTTATTAAACATGAAAATTAAAATCGGTAGTTTATGATAATTTGACATTAACTGGAATTAAACGTTACTAATTTTATAATAATGGCCCTTCGAAAAAACGTATAAAAATATACAAATTTTTCAGCTTTTTATTGACCACATTTCGCACATTTCGTCCCCGCTTTTCGATTGAAAACGGTGATTATATTTAAGATGTTCATCGATGGAATATCTCTTAGAAATATTTAACTTTAACTAAACTTTAACCAAATATTTATGATTTCATTAAAGTTCTAGAAAGTTACATCCTTTTCTTGGTTCATTTTATAACGATTTCGCAATTTTCTATTTTAATTCCATAATTTTTCATATTTTTTTAAGTTGATTTTCATAAAATTTTATGCAATTTTTACACACGAGTTTTTTAATTTTTTAATATTTTTTAATTGATTTTTAACTTTTATTTTTTAATTATAAAAGCTTTTTCATGTATCCTGCCAAAAACCGATTTTGTCGTTTTTGTAATACTTACAGGACGACGGTTCACCAAATTCTTGCTGTTTAGATTCATGCATTTTATATTCCTTATACGTTTTTTACACGATTTAATTAAAACATTAAATAACGAAGTTTAAAAACAATATCACTTAATAAATATTAATTCCAAAAATAGATATCCTTTTTTTAGAGAAGGAAGACGGAAAGCGAGCGTTTTGCAATCATCGAGATTTTGAGCATTCGAATTTTCGCGAAATTGAATTGTTTGCGAAGTCAAAGTAGAAGGAAACGTACTGCTTCGAACGAATTTGTCTGCCAACTCAAAACACTCCGAGCACAAGATCACATTTACGTCAATTTAATGCCGAGTTTAGAGTTTTATACACACAAATAACAAAAGAGAAGAGTTTTAAACTGCCATCCTAGAGAAAATGATAATGATAATTACAGTGAATACAAACAATTCAAGCAAATGTCACGATACTCGGGTTTAAAAACAGAAACAACAACAACAACAACAACGAGAGGTGATGATGACGATAATGAGAATTATATTAGTATTATATTATAGCTTTAAACTCAAAGAAAATATATATACCCATACATACTCATAGGCAGGCGAACGATATTTTTCCTCTTCGTACTCTTTTAATACTCGCAAATCTCGTAACAGTTTTCATACATGTATATGAGCTTATGATAATTAACCGTTACCAACTACTTGCTCATAAACAAAGTAATTCATAATCACGTCTTGCTTTTAGTTGAATTTATTAATAAATTAGAAATTAAAATAAAAAGTTAAATTTAGGTAAACGTCAAAAAATTATGTATTTTATCTAAAAAAATAATTATTTATATAAATATATAAATTAATAAAATAAAAAAATTATAAATAAATAAAAAAACATGAAATAAGTAAGTAAATAAATACCAAAACAAAATAAGTAAATAAACGAAGATATATAAATAAAAACAAAGCAAAATAAAAACAAATTAAATATGAAAAACCGCACCCACCGGTTGTGGCTTTAGGCTTAATGGAATTATAAAAAGAATATTTGCTGCGAGATTTTGCTAAGATCTATAAGTTTTGGCTGCAATTTAATTTCGTTTAGATATTCTTCTAGCGATGTTTTTAAAAAAATTGTTAAAAATATCATTGTTTTAAAAAAATTAAGGCTGTTTTATACAATAAACATATATTATTATTACCTTATATAAATGTAATGTACCTGTAAAGCGATTAAGTGAGTCAGAAAGATAAGGAGAGGGAAGCGAGTGTTGCTCTCCATCCATCCACCCACTCATTCATCCATAATCGCTTCATTCATTGTGAATTTTAGGGAATAATTTTGTTTTAACCATCCATCCATCGCGCAAGCTGGGCGACCTCGTTTTATTTAACAAATGTTTAGATGGCCATTGTGCGATTCTAATGATATTGTTTTTTCTATTTACCGACACATTATTAACCGAACTGTCTATTCACCGACAGGATGAATGACAGCATTCTATATACGTGTATGTAGCGCTCCGTTAAAATATACACGTACCTTCAACACCCTTTTACTTTCAAGATCTGAAATTAGATCAATTTCGAAATCGAAATAAATTTGAATTTAAGAAAATATTACACGTAATCTATTAAAAAGTTCCAAAGAATTTTTTGAGTGATTTATATTAATAATTTTTCTACAATTTTACATAAACAAGCGCAAGTATCAAGTATTTTTCAATTAATTATTTAATTATTTAGTTTCACTTGCATATAATTTATATTAAATAAATGCAAGGCAAAATTAAAAAATATAATTTGCTCAATGGATTTTTTAAATAACGTTTTATTTTTATTTTATTTTATATTTATATTTATTTTATATTTATAAGCACAATCATATCTAAATAATATTTTGTAAAACAGTAAGAGCAAAATAATTAGAAGAGACATGAATTTAATGAAGTATTAAAGTAAATAATTATTTTACATTTTCCAATTAAATTTGTTTTATTTATCGGAAGCACAAGCACAAATCAATTACAATGACTTTACGAATCTTCAGATTTTAATATAAATAAAGCAAACCACTATAGAAAAGTAAAGGAAAACATCAAAAATTCTTTAAGTGCATACAGTATATTAGGTAAAGTTTCCTCAAGATTTGATTATGCGGTTTTAAAAAAAATCACTGGCCATCATTCTAAGATTATTTTGTTAGAATTAAAAAGAATAAGAAAGAAGTTTCTAGCTTTATTCGTATTTTAAATAATTATTATCAAGATTCTAGAGCAATATTATCGCATTGCCATCACCCATAAAAATCACATTTGTGTAAATACAGTACGGTAGCTCGGCACCGGTACCCTGAAAACCTGCTTTATCTCTTAAAATATATGACTAAATAAATAAAATTTTTTGGAAGCCATTAATTAATTTGGAAAAAATATATATATTCACTGCTGGTTTAAATTTCCATGTATATGTATGTAAGGAACATACGTAAATGTGGTATAATGCACAAATACTGCACGAATTCTACCTCCCAATTTTTAAACAAATCCAATCAAAATATGTATTCTGTCTGTCTGTCTGTCTGTGTTCCAAAAAAAATGACAATATTTTATAAAATCCAACAAATTTATTTAGCGATTACAAAAACATTTTAAAAATTTCCACGTAAAACAAATTTTTTCACATTTGTTTGATGACTTCAATTTGAGAATGGGTCTGAGAATGGTCACATTCTCGTGATCCAACCTTTTTCAATAAATTCAAAATAAATTGACGAATGTTTCAAAGGATGTCGAGAAAAGAAAATCCCAGCTGCGCCGCTTTAAGCGATTAATGATTTTGTAGGAAAGATGTATTTATTAAAAAGTGAAATATTTAGATGAAAATTATTTATCTTATTATTTATCTATCAGCTAATTGTTATCTTATTAAATCATTTGTTAAAAATTATACTTATTAAAAATTTGTAAAAAATGAAAATACAAAAAGTTAAAATTTTATTTGATCACTTTTTTCTCTTAGGCACATATTTATCCAACGTCCATATACCATCATAGCAATAACGATAACCACGCAAAAATTAAGCATGCTCTTCCATATGGAATACATTTAGAGATACGGCGATCCCCAGTTAGGGCACCATAATAAAAAAAACCACAAAAGACGAAGGTTCCAGAGATCATTAGAAATCCCGTCTAAAATATAAATTATAAATGAAAGCGATTTTAATAATTTTCGAAATAACATTAATCTTACCAATTCTGGGTGTCTGGTAAACGGTACCGCCGCAATTAGAGCAATGGATTGAAGGAAATGAACCCGAGTGGCCACTCCAAAACTTTTGTACTTCCATTTATTTCTCCTCGAAATTAGCTTCCCTCCCACGTCAGCAATTAATATGGCCGAAGCACCGCTAATTCCGGCAATACAAAGGAAAGTACGATTCACCTGGACCGCCTTACAAACAGGAGGAATTATTGCTTCGACTACTTTAGTACTGCCTTTTACCGGTGCCTAGAAATTAAGACGGGCATCATAAACCAAATAAAGAGCAATTATGTAAATCGATCACCTTAAAAAATCCGCCATAAATCGAAGATACTGCGCTCAATACACTTTTGCACACCGGATTGCCAATAACAATATCGTGCAAAGTATTACCGATCCCCATGCTAAAATATTCTCCTAGATAGGAATAATTAAACATACGAAAAACAGACCACCAGATAGGCTACTTTCAATAATAAGTGATTCCCCTGCGAAAGATAAAGATAAATATCTCTCATTAATCTCCATGTGCATTTGATCAATGCAATTACAAAATAGTACGAATTTAGCAGGATTTGGTACATAATTCTGAGAATAATTCACACGCGACAACAGCACTAGAAAACATGGATTTTGAGAGGAGACCGTTTTATCTTAAGCGTCAAAGGTTTGGTGAATATGGTTAGAAATACTAAATGTATTTCACCATTATAAATAAAAATAAAAATGAATTGAATTGAGCGTCCTGCCTCTTCGTACCTTCCCGCGACGGTTATCATAGGAAACTTCAACTCGCTGTTGCTACCGCTTTTAAATCAAGGGTTTGCATAAATGTAGAGATAAGGTGGAAGGACACTCTCAATTCACAACGTCAAAAAGGTGATTTAACGCCTATTTGAAATGCATTGTTTCCTGTCGATTAGTGTGTGGAAAATTACATCGTGTTTTAACGCACATAAACTATGCTGGTGTAATTTCTGTACTGGTTTTAACTGAGTTTTATAGAGCAATAAGTGTCTCAACTCTACAACAAATCCCGTATTTTAAAAACTTGGTAGCTCCACTTTTCACGGAATTACCTCCCTGTTCATTATTTAACTATTTTTGAACAATCAAGAAGTAAAATGTATGAATGACTGTATAACAATCCTTAGAAGGTTCACCAATAGTCACCAAACTTTTGACGCTATAAAGTATTGAAATTCGAGGCACCCTCCACTCGAGACATATGCTTTTCATTGGTGCTGACGCGGATACATATTTCAGAAGATACACGTGCCGAGTTCTGGCTAAATTTATACCATTTTGCAGCGGTGTAAATCAGAGATAAAGAGATAGGACACTCTCAATACACCATGCGAAAAAGTGATTTGACGTCAATTTTTTATGCATTGTTTACATCACGTACGCTATGCGTAAGCTTGTACCATATTGACGTTATTGTTTGGTTTCATTTAGTTGCTTGAAAAAAAACAACAACTTGCTTCACCGCACATAAACAAAAGTGGTGTGAATTCTGCAATTATTGTAACGGGGTCTCTTAAAGCAGTAAAGCCCCTAATTCTGCAACAAATGTTTTACTTTTAAATGCGTAAGAGACAAAAAACAAGATACAATTTTCAGGAAAGTGTGTCCCTATCCATCGTTCAAATATTTCTTAACAGTCACGAAGTAAATTTTGTGAAGAAATTAATCAAAATCCTCAGAACGCTCAACAATATTCACCAAATCTTCAACTCTTGGGATCCAAATTACCCGCTACTCGAAGCCTATGTTTATGATTGTTGTTGACGCGGGTACATGTTTCCTGAGCAATAAATAACAAATTGTATAGGGCAAATGCACGTGCACTAGTGCGAAGTGTCCTATCTCTTTATCTTTGCATGAGTGTATGGAAAGCTGCACATGAAGATTTTCAAATCTAAACAAAAGCAGCCATGAAAAACAGCCATGATTGAATTTTTTGAGACTTCTGGGCGTTAATTTTTAGAAGTCCACATAGTCCTGAGCATAAAAAATTGTGCTCCTTATTCGATAACGAGTATGAAATGGATTCACTCGATTGATAATCACTTCATTGCAAATACCGCTTAATTCAGACAGAAAAATTGCATTTTTAATGCTATCGCACGTTTGCGCATGATCACATTAACCCAAAATCAGAGATAAGTTGTCTCTGCCCAAAATTACTGCCTAGCGGTTTTAATTGAAATAATGTAGACCGTAATGATGGGCCTCATTAGCCCATAATTACGATATATCCTTTTCATTAGTTTATGTGTCACATCAATATTACAATATTAACGAAGTTCCTTGAAATTTAGCTCTAACCATTACAATTTATTCAATATTTGCGGATTTTCGATTAAAGTTTGCGGTAATAAAAGAACTACCAGTAGTCCTTTACACTAGCCAACTTTTTCTCACTCCTTCGTGCTGACTTGAATTTATTGCTTTGAAGGGATTGTTTCAAACATGTCCAAACAAACTATTATTTGAAAATAGTTCGAAGAGATCGAACTCGAAAACTTACAAGGCTTAGATATATTTTGATAGATGATAGATGACATTATATCATATTAAGTGTAGCGACTTGGCACTCTATGACAGCGAACATTTTCTAAAAATAAACCAATCATGGGAATACTAATCTTACCAAACAGAACATTTTAAATGAATTTGAAATTACTGAATAAATCTATACTCAGTGATTTATTTATGAATACTTCACATTAATTCAGAATACAAAAAGGAATTAGAAAAACATTTAATACAATATAATGTAAAAATAGAGCCAAAACATTGTTCGAGTCTGCTTTATTTTAGAAATTTATTGTTGTTTTCCGACCAAAAAAAAGCCGATAGAGAAAAAAACGACGATGCCAAAAGCAGAGGGAGGAAGTATTTTGGTTTCGTTCACATTGCTGTTAATTTCACAATTTGTTTTCTTCATAATACAAGTTACAAATCTATATCCCTTTTCAATGTTTTGCGATTGTTGCAAATTTACGATTCTAATTTTTAAAAAATCCATACCATTTCCTTTGTTTTCGTTTTTGGTAACGAATTATCTAAATGCCAGAAAACTTATAGTAATAACGATAGCCAGGCGAAGATGAGGCATGCTCCACCGTAAGGAGCGTATCCAGAGAAGCGCTTGTCTCCCGTGAATGCACGATAATACAAAATTCCACTAAAAAGCAAGATACCATTGACCATTAAAAATCCTGTCTAAAACGGAAATTACAGTTTGGTACTGATCAACATTTTCAAAAAGAATTTCATTAATCGTACCAATACTGGATATTTAGTTAGAGGTACTCCCATCAGAGCAATAGAATGGAAAAAATGAAATCGATTGGCTGTCTCAAACACCGTTTTCGATTCTCCTTTATCTTGTTGTGAATTTAACATGTGGCTGCCAATCGCTGCAAGTACTACCGCTGAGGCACCACTAATTCCAGCAATGCGAATAAAGTTATAATTAACACCAGCCACTTTCCAAAGAGGAGGCATAGCTGAATCGATAACTTTGGAAGTAGCTGCCGCTGCCTTAACAACGTTCGGATTGGGCTGCTGAAAATCATAACATTGTGGCCAACAAAATGCGATTATGCATAAAAAAATAACAAATCACCTTAGTAGCTTTGCCGAAAATTGAAGCTGTAGTTCCAATTATGGCCTTGCTAACTGGATTGCCAATTGTAATATAATGTAAACCGTCGCCAATTGTCATCATGCTCTAATTCTGATGCAGCAATAAATAAATGTACTAAAAAATAATTACGCTTTCACCAGCAATTGCCAATTGTATGTTTTTTTATGTAAGGGAATTCTAATCCTCAACAATCTAATTGCGATATCGCAATCGCCGGTTCACGTCCAGTAATAGCATTATCAAACAGTAATTCGTTCGAGTCTCGATTCCGAATTTCCTTTTTAGCAGCTGTCAAATTTCATTCGAGTGTAATGCTATTAACACAAATTCACGACAGTTGTCGCGTCGACAAATCAAAACTCTGCTGGCGTCAATTTAGCAGAGAAAATGTCTGTAATTTCACTACAATTTTATTAATTGCTAATGTCATTTAAAGCAAACAATCGGAGAAAAGAAGAACAAGACGAGCGACAACAAAAAAAGTGGAAAATTTTCTACAACTGTCGTTGTCGTACGAGTCAGAAGGGCGACAGTTTTGTTTTTTCTCAATTCCCGTAAGACTCTATGTAATTTTGGATAGGATAATTAAACTGTCGTGAGGTTGTGTTTATAACATAATACTTTTGGAGATTTTCAGTAGGCAGTTGGAACAAAAAAATCTATGCCAATTATGTCCGACAACATTGCTGTCCGTTTTACATTGCAGTACGTTCATTTTCAAGTTTAAATTTACGGTAGTTTTCTGTTGAGACGCAAAGAGCAAATACGGATGACTCGAGACAGTCGCTCCGTACCATCATGTTAACTTCCTTTTTGTTTTGCAGGATATAACAACGTACAAAAAGCGCTGAGGCAAGCTTCGTATAGATAAATTTGACAAACGTCGAGAATAAGACGAAGACGAGAAGACTCTGACATACGTCGAGGAAAGTCACCATCGATCGACGCTCCAACGTAATAATTCGAATTGTAAATTTTGACATACGTCAAGAAACGACGTCGCCTCTAATAAATTATTTTGCGACAAAATGACGACGGATACGTTGTGATATTAACTTTACGAACTAAAGAAATGGAATGATATGTAATTACAATGTACTAATTCTGTAAATTAATACATTTTTGTCTATATAATGGTATTATATTTTTATTGATGTAATTTCATCTGATTTTTAGTACAATTCAGCTTTAATTTTGTACAAATTTTTTATTTTATTAAGTTTTGAATTATATAAAATAAACATGAATTACTGTTCTTACATATAATACTACGTATAATTTTAGTGCCTTAAACAAAATACTTAATATTAGAATTTTTTCTATCAACATTAATTCAGTGCATTAAATTAGAATATATTTGATTAATATTTCTTATTAGTTTTATTAATTTTCTTTCATTTGAAATTTTGTTCGAATCAATGTAAGTTTTAGTCATTTTTATTTCTTTTCCATTAGCCCTTTTTGTTATATTCATATTTCAATTATTTTTTTTTTTGAAAATATCATGGTAATGATTGGGGTTTTTTGAGTGGTATAAAAATTGTTCACATTAACATTTTCTTAAAGCATGATTATTATTAAACTTATCGAATCCAATGTGAATATTAATCTGTCCCCCTACAAATCGATATAATGATTTTGTAGACCGGTCAAGTGTATATTTTTTAATATCTATAATTTAATTTTGATCATTTTTAGTTAAAAATTCAATTTAATTTATAGCTGCGCATATATAAGATGTGGTTTATGAACGGATACGAGAATGAATAAATTTTGAAAAGAAAAGTTATTTATGGCACGCTCTTTTGATTGATTTCTGCCCGTGCAGTGAAATATTTTGTGGATTTTTTGCCGAGAGTTTATGATAAAATCAACAAGCCTGAACTAAATCGAAAGTTAAAAGGATTACGTGTGGAGGGATATTTGAACTATATCTACATATCCATTGAAAAAAAAAATAATCAAATAAATAAAGGGACATAGTATTTAATAAACTCTTCTCTTTTGGAATTTATTTTTTTTAATTGGCGAAAATTATATGAAAATATCATTATTTTGCCAATAAAAAATTAAAAACGAATAAATATTGCTAGTTTTTAATATGTTTTATTATTATTGTTATTATTATGTTTTGAGATTTTTGTTTTATTAATTTGTTTTTTCCTTCTTGTGATACGAATCCCACTGAATTCGTATAAAATTATTAATGCCGAAGTTAAAGTTACGTAAAGTGAACACCTACAAATCTTGCACACATACATACAAATTACATTACATTATTACATTAGTATGCACGCACGATAATTAATCGTTATGATAATGATAATAATAATAATGATAATAATAGATGTACTTATTTTTCAATTTCAATAAAATTTTAATGTTTTATGTTTTGTTCTTTTAATATTTCTCTATTTAAATACTTTACTTAATACTACTTAAAGTAATAATAGTTTTAAGTATAAAAATCTAAATGCTTTTTAATATTGTAAAAACAAAATAATTCTCATTAAATGACTTTCATTAAGGAATTAATTGCGGGGGTAATAAAAATTATATAAGTCTAACAGATTTTAGTTTACAATGTTGTTTTTCTTATTCAATGATTCCATACATACCCGATATATTTGTGTATGTTTATGTGTGTGTATGTGTATATGTATGTGTGTGTGATGATTGAGAATTCAAAATTAATGTGTTGTGAGGGCTCAGTCGGGAATTTAAAAGGAATTTTCGTACGGAATTTCTATAAGACTTCTAATAACAAATAGCGATTCATGCATTCATATTTCTCAATTTTGTTTTTTAATTTTTATTAATTTTTTAATTGGTTTATTGTAAGAACTATTGCAATTGTTAAAAATTACTTAATAAATTTTATTTCTTAACTTTTAGCGATATAGACTTGTTTAAACAATAGACTTTCGTAAAGCACACTATACGAAGTTTTAATGAAGGTGGGGGCATAATTTACAAGAGGGAGGAGTCAAAATTATGATAATTGAAAAGCGAGTTTTCATTCGAATAAGATTTGTTTTTCTTTAGGGAACTTCAATTTAATTTATAACTCGATTAACTATAAATTTGGTTAATAATTAATATCGACAAATATCGTAAATGTAAATATGATTTTTAAGATTTTAATTTTGAAATTTTAAATGAATGAATATTCTATGTGTTTTTTGGTTTAAAAAGAATTTCATTATGAAATTGCTTGAAGACAAAGTCAATGTATTTCATTAGATATAAACGAAACACTTCTAAAAGGACTTAAGCTTGGTTTTGCAATAAAAACGCTAAAGTTCCGTTTGATAAATATTAAATTGCGTTTAGGTGATGATGATGACTATTATTATGATTACGCGTGGTGTTAAAACGTTATTAATTAGATAACAAGATTCTGGGCGGGCAGCTGATAAAGATAAATTGAAAATGGTGCAGAAGAGACACCTTTCTTCTCACCCCTCCAAAATACCAAGTCGTTGTTTGTTAGAATAATAATAAGAAAAAAAAGGAAATAACATCAACTTGCTCTGCTTATTTGATGTACTTTGCAGTGGCAACAGAGTTATTGAGGTTTGAATGGATGGATTGATGATATATTCGTGAATTGGAGTGGATCGTTGATTTGATGATTTCGTGATATTGAAAATTGCATATTCTCTCTAAGATCTCATCTCGCACGGGTACATTTTCAAAGAGTTTTTCATATCCTTGGCTTGTTTCATCTTGTCAATAAATTTTAATTCTGGATTTTTTTGTCATTACATTGAAATCGGTTTAAAAAATATTTGAAATACTATGCTACCATTTAATCAATTCATAACTTTATCTTTTACAATTAATTAAAATCGATGATCGTTAGTGCGCGATACCAGTTTTGTTCTATATCTTGATTACTCCCTAAAAGAAAGTCGAAAACTTTCGTTTGTTTGGTGGATTTATTGCTGCTCCTCCTATTGTTGCAGCATTGTTTGCAGCATTTGGCTTGGTCACCACACAGACAGATGCATACGCAGCAACATCCTCCGATGCCGATGCTATTACTGCATTGCCAGTAAATGGAATGACATTTCCTGCTGCAACTGCTGGATAATGCTGGTGTTGCTGTTGCTGCTGTTGCTGTTTTCGTGGCGGATACGATTTGATTGGGACAATTACGGGTTATACAGAAATTTCATAATTCATATCGTAAACACTGGCACGATCTGGAGTGGGCGTAATGGCACGCGTCCCAGTATTTGTGTTATTACCAATACTATCCGCCATCGATGCAGTCGACAATGCCGAAGAAGAACCGCTTCCGATCGCGCCACCACCACTACCACCACCGCCAACATTGTTGCGCTGCAAGTGCTGTTGTTGTTCAAGCGATTGCATTTCCATCGAATCGGTCATTTCTAGCGCTCTAACGAATGACATCGGGCGTGTTGGCGTTGCTTTGCGCTTGATTTGTGGCGATGGCTGTTGCGATTGTAAGCTGGCTGCAGCTGCCACAACCGCTGCCGAATTTGGCGGAAATACGGCTATGCCGCCGCGTAACTGCGGCTGATAGCCGCGTCCGCTCGCACTACTATTGGCAATAGTCTGCGTAGTCGTATTTCCAAAATTGCATTGTGCTTGATGGCCACCACTTCCAGTATTCAAACTGCTGCTGCTATTGGGAATAGCGGCGTTCGCAGCACTGCCGACGCTGTAACCGCCGCCGTATCGCATCAAATAAGGCTGTGATGTTTGCATTGCGGTAGTGGATAGAGAATTCGTGGGAATCGTGGGAATTGTAGGACTAGTAGGATTTGATGATCGATTTTGATGCAAATCGTATTGCTGCTGCGGCATTTGCTGTTGGTAATCTAGAGCATGCTGATGTTGGTGATGCATACGCGAATGCGTTAAAATATGTGGATGAGGCTGGCCGCCGATGCTCATATAATGTTGCGATGATGGCGGTGTTTGCTGCTGCTGCTGCTGCTGGGAATGATGATGCATGCTTGGCATAGTGCCTGCACTACTACCAATGCCACCGGGGGGCGGGCCAACACCGGGTGAGGAGTCTTTCCACATGTAAACACCACGTTGTGGACTGCCAGCTAATTCGCGAATATTATCTGTGGTGTTGTTGTTGTTGCGTGCATAAGGGAGTTCATTGCCTTGTCGCACTAGTTCGCTCTCGGAAAGAAAACGACGCTGCGGGCTACCATTGTATGGCTGCACATTGGCGGCGGACGTGGCATTCATAGCCATTAGAGCGCCACCTGCAAGGAAATGAGAATGTTTTTTAAGGGGGAAAAATAGAGACGTTTCGGTAGGGATGGAAGGAGCTTCATAACTTACCATGCATCATGGCACGTTGTTGCTGCATCAATATATGCTGTTGTTGTTGTTGCTGTTGTTGTTGTTGTTGTATCGTTGGCGGCTGTGGATGTTGTGGCGGAAGACCAGTCGTATATTCGTAATAGGATTGCGTTTGTGATTGCTGTTGTTGTTGTTGCTGCTGCTGCTGATTAAGTCCTAGACCAATGAAATCAGGTCGTCGCGGTTGGGTCGGTGTTCCCGGATTAGATCTGAAGTGAAACGAAAATAAAGAAGTTTTTTAAAATTGAATAGAAAAATCAAGACGGGTAAAGATAACTAATAATCTATTTTAACTATCACGTTTTAGATGAAAATAAATCAGTTGAGTGCATGAAATGCTCTTGAAATAATTAACATCAAAACACAATGAACCAAAAAAAAAAAAAATGAAAAATTATGCAAATCTGGTAATAAATTAGTCAATTCCTGCCAATTTTGGTTTTTAAATAAATCGTTTTTGCCGGCCCGTCATCTCTACAATTATTTCTTTCTTTTTTTAGCACAAATTAAATGAACGCTGTATGACTGAATTGTAAAAATATCACAATCATCATTATCATCATCACCCCCATCCGAAAAGGCAAAGGCAAAAGATCGTTTGTTTTTAAAACTTCATGAGACTAATGGTTTATCGCCCCATCTCTCGAAAAGGCTGCCTTTCACCACAATTTTCTCGAACCAATAATTTTTTTTTCTTGTGGATTTTTGAAGTCTTCGGAATAACAGACTGATCACATTTTGACGACAAAATTTTGTGCATATTATTATTATCTTTATTTTTATTTATTTACATTGATTTTCGTTTCTTCTTTTCTTTCAATTCGCGAATTTTAAGGACATACAATTTAATAGCTTTATTCATGACATAAATAAAGTAAAAAAAAATATCTCGCAATAAATTCTGAAATATTAAAAAAAAAAGAAAAGAATAATTCAATGGGAATTTTTTTCAGTGCAATTCATGTAAATTCATGAAAATTTTAGACATCAATGTAGAGCCTCTGAATGAATGTGACCAATCCAGTTGGCACTTTCGTCAATAGGAATCGTATTAGGAAATGAAGGCACACGATAGTCCCGTAGAGCAGACTAAATGAACCGACCAAAGGCAGCATAAGCAGCTTCGTGCGAAGGCCGAATCGTGTGTTATCATCAAAATTGAAATAGTCTATTATTGAAATGTGTCCCAGCAAGGCCACACGTAGTTGTAGTACTTGTTTTTGGAACCATTTGAAATATATCTGCAGATATTGGAGAGCCTTCGAAATGAGTAGACCCAACACGAGACCCAACAGCATAATAAAATTCATATTTCCACCATGGATTGAATTGTGCGACCAATATTTGAAGTTCTTTGATACCGAATGTCCTTCGTCACCGATATATTCTCCATGAACTTTCCTATGATCCGAATCGAATAAAGGCGGTGATCGCGGTGTCGAACTCTTTTGAAACGGAGCTACAGCATCATTGAATTCAACAGAATCTTTGGATGAATGATTTGGTTTTTCGACCGTGCATGAAGATCGCTTCAATTGATTTAGTACGCTATTGGTTAGGCCATCATTATTATCATCAGTATCCGTATCGCTATCAATATCATTGGCAGTGTGCTCCTTCAGCTGCCAAGGCGGCGATGGGACGACTTTTTTCGGTTCTAGTGGTTTTTTATTGAGAATTGAACTGTTTATACTTCGCCAATTTTCCTGATTACCAAAGAAACCACCGTCGTATTCTCGGTACTTTGAACCGCGTATAAATGAACGGCGATTATCAGATCCATCTCCAGTCGGTGTTTTAATTAAGATGGAACTAATCTCTGAATTGATCTCGGCACTTCCAGTACGATTCTTCTCCTCCAAATTTGGACTGTCATTACAATTGTTTAATATCGGTTCGATATCATCGGCTTGTTCCGAGAGCGCAGAGGTGTAGCGAAACATTTGTATACGATTATTGATTTATTTGGGTTTTGTTTCGAAGAGGAAGGAAGTAAAATATTTTTAAATATTTTTATGATTTATCTGTAAAATTTTTGATTGCGATTTTTTGAAATTCAAAATATGAATTTTTGAATTTTAATCTACAGAAAAGCTGTGGCCTATTCAGATCGGTTTGCTGGAAAAACGCAAGGGCGTTTTTTTTTTGGTATTAAGGCGAGTCAATAGTATACAGGGTGTAGCGAAAAATCGTTTGGTTGGCAATGAAAGCAGATTGAAAAAAAGCCTTTGAAAGTAACTTTTCATCTATCTATCAGATATTCCTCACTTGATAATCAAGGTTATCAAAATAGTAATAACCAAAAAATTGGGATTATTATTTGTAGATCTGACCTACCCAGAATAAATTACCTACGCAACTTTTTTTAATATTCCCGGAACACACAAGAAGTATCAGTAATACGAAAAAAAATTCTGAAGAATAAATCTCGAATGGATAATTAATGGATATTAGAGGTAAACAGTGTAGTTACTATTATCCTTTTACCAAAAATACACTTAAATGATTTTATAAAAGCAAACATTCGGGTTGTTTCTTTAATCGCGCGTGTACGCTTATGATCTCTAAAAAAACGATCATGGCCACTAGGTGATCTTTAAACCAAACGGACAGTATTATAAAAAATACGAATACAAATATTCTCTGTCAAAAGAGAAAGATGATCAAGAGTCCTATTAGATCGCAAACTTTTGTATGATATGGCTACCCCTTTGTAGTAGTGAGCGTAATGCTTAATTTAGACCTTTACATCGCGCATTTTCACTCCCAACAGCAGCGAATACTGCTTTATTAACCACGAAAAATAACTATAATACCATATAATATTACACGTTTGACCAAACAAAGGATTGTGATATAATATCGCAATTTCGAAATTATTTTAGGGACAACCCAGAAGAACCTTAAGTAAAATGATATGCATTTATACTAGGTAGGATATATTGTTGATTATGTTAATACTGTATCATAATGTCAATGAACACTATCGAGGAAAAATCTATCTATATGTTTATAGTTTCAGATTAAGTTACGAACAGAATGGGTTTAGTAACGAAATTAAATATATTTAGTCGATTAATTATTATGTAGCCACGTTATATCACAGAACAATTTATTAATCCTGGTTGTTTTCCAAATTGGTTCTTCAAATACGGATGTAAATAATGGCATATATTATCACATAATGCAATATGGTTGCATTTTATACTAAACGAAAGAAGATGATCACCAAGGTAATATGAGAAGGGGGTTTACCTAGGTCTTCTTAATTTTCTTGCTTAAAAAAAGATAAAATAGATAGTCTTCAAGAACAAAAAACTCACCTCAAAATCGTAGTAAACGAGAATTTACGTAGGAGCGGTAGAATATAGTTTTAGTGGTAGTTGCTGTGGCAGTAGAAATAGTAGTAGTAGTAGCAGTAAAAGTAGTAGGATAGTAGTAGTAATAGTAGTAGGCGTGATGGTGGCGGTAGTGGTGGTGGTGATAGTGGTGGTGGTACTAGAAGTAGCAGTAGCACTAGTAGTAGTGGTGGTAGAGGCAGACGTAGAAGAGGTGGAGATTAAAACGGACGTGACGAATTACGATGTTGGGGAGATTTTTAGCCGCGAAGCACGCGTTCATAGATTTTGAAATTTTACTTTTTTTTTCTTTACACGAAATTAGACAGAATCACTTTCAGATTGACTCGAATAAAAACTATCATGAATGAAAAGAAAAAACAAATAAAAGGAGAAAAAAGAAACAAAATTAATAGAAGTTTAACAAAAAAATTATTTTTGTACTTTTTAAAATTTTATTTATTATATTTGTAAAAGAGTATAAAAGGAAATTTGCTAAGAAAAAATGGCATTAGCAAAAGCTTTAAAATTTCATGATGGAATTTTTAATGAATATTTTAAAGAAGCCGTAAATGTAATTTGTATCCGTGAATGTAATTATTATCCTTTACAATAATTTGACATCACAGTAAGAAGCATTTCCTGGACAAATTATTATGCATGATGAATATTTATGTAATATTTTGGGCTCTTCTATAGACATACAACAATTGTTCATTCTGATAAGAAAGTATACCTGAACGTTTTTTAGAATTTATCAACATGAAAACGTCAGTCAAGGTTAAAAATTTAAATAATAATAAAATCTAGAAATGAGAAACGGTTTTGATGAAATTACGTCAAAATTTCAGAAACTTATAAGTAAATTTTTGATGGTAATCATCGCGATGAATGATATTCTGTGCTTACAATCACGGATAAATACGAGCTAAAATATTTACTATTAATTACTATTTTATTTATGCTTGTGAGATAAGAATATTGGGTCGACGTACCGAAAATAAGAGAACATTAATAGTTCACAATTTAAAGTTAGTACAGGCGCTCATTAGAAATGGAAGAAGTTCTGCTTTAAGGTTTTTATTTGTACCCTTAAAGAATCAACCCAAATTATATCTCCATTAGAAACCATAATTCTATATTTACGATGTCTTTTCAGAGCTCTAATTTGATTTTTGATTTATTAGAATAAATTTTTAAGATCTTCTACATAATTTCTATTCATGATTTTAAAACGCTTATGAAAGATAAAATTTTGTCGCCAATACCTCGGAAAATATTCATCGGCTTGCGAAAATGTCTGTTCTAATAAAAAAATAGTCTTCAAAAACCTGCGATTTATGAAGGAATTCACTTTCATCATATTATTACTATTTTAAATGTTATAAATTTTATATCTTTTAAAAATGAATGATAACATACAATAAAACAAATAAAAACTTTTCATTCTGAACTTTTCATTCTTTCAATTCAGAAGGAATGATTATGAAGCCAGGAGGGAAGAGCTGTCCTAAAGCTACTAAAGGTATTTGTTAGCAAACTAAAACAACTGAAGCGCAACTCAGATTCTACAATTTGTGTGCTTTTTATGTGATTGACGTACTCGTATAGATTGGTTTTAATTACCGATTATTATAAGAATTTTCTTTGCACTTATTCCGTCTATGTCCATCTTAAATTTATAAATTTTTTTTACAAAAATAGAAATTTTAATAATTTCTTGAATTGCAAAATAATATAAAAAAATTAAATTAAATTATCTTCAAACTAGGAGAACTGGAGAAATGCTAGATAATTATGATTAAAAGCAGATTTGACTCTAAAAGCTTACCTTCTTACGGGACTAGCCATAACCAGCGGCGTTGCCACCCCCAGTGGCTTGATGCGATGCTGCAGAATAGGTGTGGCGTTTGTCCCACTGCGTCCACCTTGGTTACTCGAATGTGATGGATGATCCGGTGACATAGCGTCTGAATTAAAACCACGTTGCGGTTCTAGACCTCTGTAAAATTAAATAAAAAAGTGTTTTATTATTTAAATTTTAAATTATTTCCAAAATTAAAGAAAAACGGATTCAAATTTACCGCTGTCGTGCATGTGGACTATGTCTTGGATGATAGAGACGTATATGCCGTGGTGAATCACCTCCGCCACCACCATTACCATTACCACTACCAATAGTAGCAGATCCACTGCTAGCACTCGCAATCACACCGTTAGCTACCTCGATCGGCGGTATATAGAAATTATTGGCATTATGACGCTGTGGAGGTGGTGTTGGTTCACAATCTTGACTCTGAGACGACGCTGGCGGTTCCAGATCAGTATCAGAACATTCTCGACCAGGCGAAAGCTGTTGTACGTTTTGTGGTGGTTTTAATTGTGAAGCCATTATTATTGGAAATAAACAGCACCGGAAGAATAGGATGAAAGAGAAAGAGAAAAAGAAGCGCAAGGGAAAGAAGGTAATCATTCAACATCATAAAATTAAAATGGCAGAAAATTTTAGATCATACGAGAATTATTCAAAGATATTCATAAAAATTTCTTCTATATAAACGAATGAATTAATAAAACATTGTGGAACAAACAATGAAAATTTTAAGTAAACAAATCAACAATGAAAAACAAAATTCGAATTTATTTTTTATAAAAGAAATGTTGCGAAGGAATAAGATTCACAGTATTAGAATTATTTGAGTCTTTTAACTGCGCCCATTAAACGCGAGGCGAACAATGAGACAACGAGAATAGTAAGAAGAACAAGAAGAGGAACTTTATTAATGATTTTTAAAAATTAGCATTACGTTATTGAACGATCTTCCAATAAAATCTCGATCATAAAAGGAAACTGTACTACAGAAACTTAACGAATTATGCATGTGTGTATGCGTGTGTTTTTTGAAAGAGATTGGGGGTGTGGCAATTTTGTGCCAAAAGAAAATAATCTAAAGATATCGATGAAATTTGTTTGATTAAGTAACTCATACATAATGTAATGAAAACGTGGTACGAGAGTACGAAAGTGCGTACGAGTGGTACGTTTTTAATATGAATTAATTAAAAATTGTAACATTTTTTAATGTAAGAAATTTTATGAACAGAAAAAATAAAACGAAATTTGTACCAACTATACTTTTTAGAGAACTTAAAAATGGAAAATTAAGGGGGGAAAAATTTATATTAATTAAAATTATTTTACCTTTTTTGGTGCTTTCATTTTAGTGTATTCGTTTATGACCGATTTAAATCGAAATCGTAGGCATTTAAAATTTTACTTTTATTGAATAGTGCAAATTTTAATGGTCAACGTGATTTGTCATGCAATTAGTGGGATTTTTTACAATTACTTTGAGACGTGAAAATCAGAAATTGTTTGATCAAGCGATTCTACAACAAGAACGGAAAAGGCAGGGGAACGGTAAAGCTTATACTATTCTGCACCTGTGTATAATGAATAAATAGTCACAGCCCATTTCCATAATTCCATTTTCATTTACTTGCTTTTTAATAAAGTTAAAAAAAGTTCCAATAAAATAAATCGAGCGTGGGTGGCAATAACAAACTCGGACGCAACATCAAGATTCCAAATGAAAAAATTTGCTTCGATTTAATAGCTGTATAAGTTAAGTATATATTTATCTTATATCTATCAGGATGAAAGATATTAGCAATAGTGATATGAATTCCAACAAATTCCGATTTTTATGACTATTCTAAATTTCGTCGGATGCAATCTGATGAATTGTGGACGTAGTAAAATTTTATGTAATAAAAATAACGAGTTTTTCAAAAAACAAGAATTCAAAATTAATAATTGCATGCTTGGTAATAAATTCTATAGAAAGAATTTATTTGACGTATAAACTGACATTTTATCCAAATAGAACACAATTCGGGCTTTTGATCTAATCAGAATGAAAAATATTTACTAGATTCTATTAATTCTCTGATACACTGCTTTAACATTTTTTTTGAGGTTCATTGCTCTTTACAATCAAACGGAGACACCAATATGTTCTACTTACCAAAAGTTTCTTAATAATACATGGGTGATTATAGTTTGGGAGAGGAAACGATCTATTGATAAGTCTCTAAGATAGTGAAATTCTTTCAAGAATCTCATGAAAGAATAAGGATAAGGTTGGATTGATCTAATAGGGTTTATTGAATTTAACACTAGATTACTTCTTACAACCCGACAATTTTTACGATACATTGTTATTAAAATAAATAAAATATAAATAAATAAATAAAATATTAAAATAATCTTCCATCATGCACTTTTTTGAGTTTACCTTTTTGAAAAAATAAGAATTTTCAAAAAAAAGCAACCTAAAACTTAATATAATCGTCAACCTAACCTGTCCAAGAAATTTTAGTTCAAATCTTTTATAGAAAATTTCCAAAGAGAAAAAAATTAACTGAAACTTCACCGGCGTTAAAAAGATGCCGATTTTTGGCCGACGGATTATTATTTGAAGCCACTACGCTTCGGGAATTTTCGATTCCGAAATTAAATTTGAATTCCGTCGGTTTTGTGATTTTAACGCTTCGAGATTTTTTGTTTGTTTTTTTCAATATTAATTTTGGCATAAAATAAATAATATTAATATGGACTTTGATTCGTTTATAAAGAACGGGGCTGTCAATCAATACAATAAAAATAAGAAAGCAGAAAGAAGAACGACTACTGCGTGTAAAATAGATGTGCAAAATAGTTTCATTACCAGCAGAGTGAAAATTAAAGTATTTTACTTGCAAACCGCAGAGAGTGATCAAATGGGAAGTAATCTTCTTAGGAAGCAAAGCAATGTGTACAAAATTTTATGTGTACAAAATCAATGATCATCATCATCAAATAAATATATGAAACAATAGTATGCAAGTGCGCAGGAAATACTTCAAAACAATTACAAATATAAATACAATTAGCGCCACAATACGTTTGTACCCTTACCTTACTATAAAGAGTTGTGCCGCCCGACCGTTGATTATAACCATTGCCCTGGTCCGTATAAGTCTTTACCTGAGTATGTCGATCCCTATCGTAATAGTTGTGGGGTGTCATGCCACGTGGTGAATGTTGTTGATGATGCACGCTACCGCTACGACCACTACTCGCACCCACACCACCACCACCACCACCAAGACCACCATGACGGCCGTTTGCATTGTCCCGTTCGGTGGTAATGGTGCTTATGCCCTGATTGTCTTTGTGAGAGCGACGTGCAGCATATTTCTCTGGTTTGAGCAGACTGAAACATTGATGAGAAAAAGCTGAATAAGGTGTTTGATAGACAGTGACCATAATCATGTACAACATATTTCTACTCCTACTCTACCTCAATTTACTAACACAAATACGCTCTATAAAATACAAAATAAAACCAACCTGGGATACTGTGGACCGAATTGTGTGTAGCAGCAATTGTGCCAGCATCCACGTGAGAATGGATTGTAGCCACCTTTAAATTTGCCAGTCACTTGTTCATTTGTTGTTCGTCCTCGAGATACCAGCACCATATGAAATCCCGTGAGACCAAAGATTGGAATAGCCAGTATGGTAACGATACCCATCAAACAAATTCTATATTATATAAAATCTAGTTAAGGAATACATTGTGGTTTAGTTCTTAAGGCATCGATTTCTTTTATATAAACTATAATTAAATGAAGTTATACAAATGATAATTATTTCAATTTTAATGATTAAAAGTTTTGTTTTTTTCTCTTCTTTTGCAAAAAGGATACGAAACAATTGGCGCCGTTTGACGGATGTTAGGCATAATCTTTAGCACATAAAATAGACAAAGCGAGAATATACTCAGCATGTGGATTGATAGTGAGCAAAGGAAGAAGAAGAAGAATCGATAATTTCTGCGTCCTATACAATTATTCACCCAAGGGCAGTGATGATCGAACGTCTAGAATGGAATAAAATTGAAATAAAAAATCAATATTTATTCATTCATTCACTCATTCCATGAAATGAAATGATAATTTCATACATTCTCAAATATAAAATTCAACTTACTTCGATGCAATGATTGCAAACGGAACAATGAGAACATCTTGGTGGTCGATAAAATTTACAAGTCACACACCATTTCATTTTGACCGTGATACCATTAATTTCAGCATTTTTATAAAGTGGAGCACGAAATTCCTCTTCTCGATCTTCGTCAGGAGATGCTAAAAATGAAAAAATTAAATAAAAATTAATTTAAAATTAAATAAAAATATAATAAAATAATCTAAAAGATTTTAATTAAATTAATTAAATATTTGAATTTACCTTTTGGAATAACACCAGGATCCATAAACGTTGCTAATGTAAAATTGGCTAAGACGAAAAAAGTTATGACCCCTTGATAGGCTGGTACCCATGGATGAATTTTAACGTAGTATTGGCAGCTGTAAGAGAATTAGATTTAAAAAATTCATTAAATAACACTCCGTAATGACGACATTTGATAGCCACGTTTAGGGCTTTTATTCTCTGAAATAGTTTGGATACCATTATTGTGCGATCATATATCTGTCTATCTCGCATACATTCCGAGATATGTATACTATTTTCTACCCTCTACCCAAAGGGATTTTGCGGTTTTAAATGCATTGAAAACAGGCAGGCATAAAAGCCATGGAAACAAATTATATATTATTACAAATTATACTTTTGTTCAGGATTTCCTCTTGATTTTATTTTGTTCTGTCTGTTAAATAGTCCGTTTAACAGTCTGTCAAGCAACTTACTTTAATTTCAAGAAGCTCTGGAATACATTATTTCAAAGAGGTGTCACTAAAAAACCGCAGCACCACAAGGGCGAAAAACGTATCCCCAACACTTTTTGATTAAATCAACAAAAGGCGGTTGAAAGAGTGGTATTTAGTCTCTCCTCCAGGGAGGCATACAAAGTACCAAACAACAAAGTTTTGTACGAAAAATTCCGAAAAACTTTGTATACAAGACGCTCGCAACAACGTACTCGGCGCTTTGTTTACTAACTGTTGCAGCCGCGGCGGCGACCAATAACAATATACTATTTATATAGTCTACAGACAAACTAATCATCGTTTACTGAAGATAACAGCACAAGAATATTATATACAGGCACAAGCACAAGAATATTATATACAGGGGTGTCATCTGCAGCAAAGCCGATTACAGTTCCTACCGCGGCGGCCCAACGCCATGGCTCTGATTAATTGACAATAAATTTATTGCTTACTTAGGATAGCAATCCTTATTGCCGCAGAAGGCTACCTCGAGCAAAACCTTAATATATATGAGAACAGTCGTAAGAACGCAGCCTGTGCATTACTTACGAATGATTGCAGTCGCGGTGGCGACCAGAAAGCATAGTTTTATAGACTATTTCCCAAAGCGAGAGTCCTCGCAAAGGATTAGCATTTTTATTTAAAGAGACTTTTGTTTATATTTTCAGATTTGAAATGAATGTAAAATATAAAAGAATTTAACTTAACTACTGAAGATATTTAATTAATATTATTTTAGATCATAAACGCACAACATTTAACTAATTGTAACTAATTAATTTAAAGTTTAATAAAATTCAAAAATCCAACAACAAAAGTATATTTGCATTTACAAGCTACGCAGATCTTAAATAATATTCCCGTGTCAAGAATTCTTAAAAAATTCCTTCGTTCTCCTTTTCATCCTTTCCAGTGCTTCGAAAAAGGAATAAAATAATTCAGTGCATTTAGAGTCTCGAGAGTCCACTTTCAGATCCTACACAATCGCAAATACAGGAAGGAAGATTGGTATAAACGAATGCACTAGAAGTAATAGTAAGTTGTAGTAGGAAAAGAAGAAGAAGACGACGACGAAGTAGTAGTAGTAGTGTTACACAAGGTACCGTTAACTATTTGCAAAGGGATTGCTAATATCCTCACCTCGCACCATAAACTTATACCGTGATAACGGTACATTTACTCAGTTATTCCTTCTATATTCTCGTAAGATGCGAAGACTTTGTAGTAAGAAGTAAAAAACAGCGTGTGCCCTCAAACGCTGAGACGTTTTTTTTGCATGAGAATAAGCCATTGTCAAGCATCTAACATAAACGCTTTTTATTATTCTATTCCGTTTGAATATTTTATATTTCGTTCTTACTCGCTCTGACAAACTTTTAAGTTTCGTAATCAAACAATCAGACAAACAGATGAAAAAGCAGACAAAAAGATAGAGAAGCAATCATTCAAATAACTTCATCCAACTCCATCGCTTGCCTTCTAGAGAGTATGCCTGAAAAAATATGACACGATTTTATCGACAAGTACTGCGACGTGCAGAGCGAAAGTGAACTCTTTTTGTAGTGGGTGCAAGTGAATTGATGAAAGGCGGTGAAGGGAAAGATGGTGAAGTAGTGTCATCAGAAATAAGATTATGTTCAGTTCTGTCGACAGAAATATATGCCCTTTCATATTATTTCTTTCTTAGAAATTAGTAAAATGAGTGGAGAGAATTATTAGGTTTTTTAGTCGTTTATTTTGAAATGGATGAAAATAATTCTCCACACAAAATTACTTTACTCTTATACGATTATTCAGTATTATTTACATCCATATCAGGATTGTGAAAAAGATAATTAATCCCGGTAGTGAGAATTTCCGCAAATGTTCTGATTTCTATTTAAATAAAAACATGCTTTGCTTAAAGCGGAAGAGACAACTATATTAACGCCTGTTCGTAACTGAGACCAAATTCAACGAGCACGAACGAAAAAGAGATGTAAATGAAAAAACATTATAATGAAAGAGATGCACAATACTATTAAGAATAACAAGTAATAATAAGAGCAGAGTGAAAACTGCATGGGGTTTGAGCCAAGAGAAAATAATAAAAGCTCCCCCCCCCTTTTTCTTCTATTCATCACTAGATAGTTGTCATAAATGAAAATTCTGGTACGTGCAATACTTGACTTTCTTGTCCAAATAAATACACTATTATTTATGCTAAATTCTGTTTATAAACAAATTCGGAGATACACAGACATAATCAGAAGTAGACTAATACTTTTCTTTCTAGGATTAATCTCCGAGAACTAGTTGTTTTGGAGTCATAAATCATATTCTACAGAACATCCCTTAACACAAACATTTCCTCGACTTAATCAATTGTAACCAAATTCGGAAATGACAACTGGACTACATAGTGGTAAAAAATACAATATATGAAACTTTCTACCTCTAGTGATTTTTTAATTATATGTAAAATCACACAAAACTTGATAAGAGCCCTCAAGAACCCCTTGCGCGAAGTGATTGTAAGAAAAGGTTCGAAAAATTCGCAACTAGTTGTTGAGACAATCCCAAATAGAAAATTTTAGCTTCCTGTCGAATTAAATCAAAATGTTTCCGCAATAACAATTTTTGGTTTGTTTACTCCGCGCAAGCATTTTAATATTCGTTCTTTAATATTATTTTAATTGCAATTTAATTGTTAAAAAAATTTAATAGCAAACTTGTTAAATGTCCTTTAAGGAGCACTTAAGGATTTCTAAGCTATTAATTAAACTATTAGTCACATTTTTTCAGTGTCATAAAAACTCTCAATTCAATCTGACAAATCTGAAAGAAGTCAATGATCATTTGAGTAAATATCACTAATAAGGATACGATGTGTCAGCCCGTATATGTTTGTGTGTGCGTTTGTGTGTAAGCTGATGCTGATGTGACGTAAATTACAAAAGTATCCTCCGGGAATATCTGGTTTCTGTCTGGCGTTTCAATTAACCAGAACTACAATGAAGTAAAAAAAAACAAATGAAAATTTTTCTTTTGTAACAGACTTCAAAGACAAAGTTTTCTAGACATAGTCCGTAGGAGAAAAAAATAGATAAGAAAACAGACCCTATGGGAAAAAAAGAAAAAAAATTATTGATTGCTTAAAAAGAGAATCACATGTAGAACAAAAAAAAGGGACGCGAGGATTGCTTAAAAAGGAATGACGTGAGGAGTCTTTAGAGATCAAAAATTAAATAGAAGAATGCGAAATTAATATTAAAAATACGTATAAGGCTCGGATATATTTATTCATAAACCTAAATCTAAACAATTCAAGTAAATCTATATAAAAGAAAAATTATACGTAAACACTTTTGGAATAAACGATCCATTATATTATAATTAAATTTAGCACTTGAGAAAACTGGTGGGATGAAGAAAATTTGAAAGAGATATCGTAAAATATTCAAAGCAATCGAGATAGCAATGAAATGAAAATGTTCTGAATGAAATCAAAAGCATGAACCAAATGCAAATCAATTAATCACAACTTATGTTCTTCGATCGCGTGTGTGCGTGTGTGTGCGTACGTGTATGCATGTGTGTGTTGGCGTGTGTATTCACGTGTGCGTGACCTATTTATCATACGTTTACCGAATCTCACTTCCTACTCACTCACCCATCAATCACCCCCACCCGTTCCAATTCCAACAACTCTATTACTTTTATTTTCGAAGGTGAAATACGATAAATCCAAATTGAATTTGGATTGAGTTTTAATAAAACTTTTGAAATCTACTTGCTAGAAAATTGAGTTAAGGAAAGTTGCAATTTATTTCTTTTTTGAGAATCATGCGAAATCGGTATTTGCCTTTATAGTTAGAATGAGAGCAGATTTACTATTTTTTATTTGAATTGTTTCAATTTGATTTAGTCAACTTTTAATGCTAAAAACACTAAACGATTTTCAAATAAAAAACATTATTCATTCGTTTGGAACTATATTACAATTCATGAAATTTCGATTTCAACAAACTGATTTTTTGAGCTGTTCAATAAAATAAAATCTCTTACTATTCTTAACAACCCACACGTTAATAACACACAAAGAATAAGAATGAATTCACCTTGATCTGCCATTCGAATTAGCCCTGAGCCGAATTATTCCCGTCTGTACGTCACGGTTCGATATTATGGTTATCTATTGCTGACTAAAACCACGATGTAAGGTGTACGATCATTGGCTAAGCCGAACTTAACACCTTTGTAACACCATTTCTCTCTTTCTATTTTCTCTTCTAATTTTGTTCTCTCTTATTGTGTACAACTATCTCTGTAAATTGATGAATTCATAAACATATTGAAGAATTATCAGATAGACATATTGACCCGTATATGATTCACAAGAATATTTACAATATTTTCCACATAGCTTAATTAAAAATTTGCTATACTATAATACACAATACAAAAATAAATAGACTCGACAAGATAAGACTGGTCAGAATAGCAGTTTGAACGGAATTGATTTTTGGAAACAAAATGTATGGAACGATTGATAGGATTTGGTACCAGTTTCCGTCATTCTTCGTCAAATTCGTTTGGGAAAAAGACCAGTTTCGACTGAGATGATGTGCCATCATCTTCAGTGTGTATTTTTGTTCTCATTAATTAATTGTGTATCCTGTTTTTGTTTACTGTGTGCGAGTCAGGTTGTCAGGTTCCGTTCTGATTATTTTTTTTTTTGGTTGTATGGTCTTTGTCCTGTGCGAAGTTGTCTAGTCTCGTTGGGGCGATTTTCCTAAGTTTTTCCGGGTATGCTTATTTATTGCGCCGACTCATTTAACTCCATAAATGATATTTGTCGGTAGGTAGAAGTTGTGGATTTTTATGGGTAGGTATTTCCGTTTATTGTTGATCGTTCTTTCCTCGTTTTTGTTTTGTTTCTGTAAATCAATTTTAGGAGCTGAAAAATTCAAAGGGCAGTTGTTTGTTCATTTATGATTCGTCCGTCAAATACGTATTGCAGCATATTGATAAATTTAATGGTATCATCTTCTGAAATTAAATTTATTTTCCTTTTTTGTTCAAATTTTTCCCAAAACATATGATGGCAATGGCAATGGGTCGCAGTGAACTTTTACACTGCTTTCGCATATGCAACCATCTATTGAGTCGTAAGGTCATGGTCATACTGCAACCAAAATGCAGACAACAAAAACAAAATGCAAGAACTTTAATAATACAATTGTCATCGTGTCGTCATGATCATTACTATTACGTTAACCGCTCTCTTCATAATCAACAACTTATTTCCATAAGTTTCCTCGTTGTCGACATTCCTTTCTTCTTCCTCCTCTTCTTTTTCCACCTCCTCCTTCTTTCTTCTTCTTATATTAATACCCTTCAGGTATTACCAATAATGCCATTGGTTTCGATTCGATTAAGCTTGGTGCGATTATTTTGGATCAATCAAATGATTTCAATGCTTTCAACCGTGACGGCCTTTAGTACGATATATCCCGTAGGGGCTAGCTGTGATGACACTGACTACATCGATGAATATCTGAATGACTGGACAATCGACGAAACGCCTGACTGATTAAATGAAAGCTATGGTGACGGATAATATTAATTGCAGCTCGGACTAATGCCGTGAACCTTGACTTTAGCGATGTCGTTACATTCGCCTCCGGTTGTTGTTGTTGTTATTGTTTGTCGGTGCTGTTGTAGTTTTAGTTAGTTGATAGTGTTGGTTTCCATGCTGGTGGGATGACTGAGTTGTGGTTGTTTATGTTTTATTTATTCTTCTTCTCTTCCTCTTCTTCTCCTTGTTTATGCAGCTTTTGTTCGTATCGCTGTTGTTTAAGCTTAACCTTCTTTGCAGCTATCGTCGCTTCGTTGGGTGTTATTGTTGTTGCTGTTTTAGTCATTGCTACTAATGGTTGTTGGTTTTTTTTTGTTTCTGTTGAATTTCATCGAGGCTTTTTATGAATCCAGGGTCAGGGCCAATATCGGTAGTGTGCGAAATTGAGTTAAACACGCTGGTTTTAACCGCAGGGAATGCGTATTTTCGGTGAAGCCGACAGGTTTTCTCTTCGGTGGAAACGAAATTCTTTTCACATATGGGAATGAATGGAATAGGTGAAAGAGAGAGAGAGACCCAGAGATAGGGAAAGCTGGAGGAAATAGTGATTTTTTATTTTTTCCACTTTTTCTGCTTTAATTTTACTTCCTTATGAGAAAGCAACTGCTCATGACACTTCTCTTTTTTCATTTTCGCATTATTCGTTCAATTTTGTCCTTGTTCTTCCTCTTTGGGAAAACATTTCTAATTTTTGATATAAAGTAATTTTTTTATAAAATGTTACGAGGTTTACTTAAAATAATCGTTTTTATTTCAGCCATTAATGATGAAAGTGGCCATGTCGATTTTTGTTAATTAAGTTAATTTTTTTTGTTAATTAAGTAAATTTTTGTTAAAAATGAAATAATAAAATTGGTTTGCTTTAAAAAAATTATAAAAATTTAAAATTGGTTAAAACAAAGAGAGAAAAACCCTGGAAAACAAATTTCTGTTTGTTGATTCTCTATGCCCAGAAAACATTTAGTCTTTCAAAACAAACAGCTAATTTATTAACATAAATAATCTGTACATTTTTATATCCTAGACCTGAAGGTAATGCACTGAGCACTAAGATAAGAAAGAGAAAACACTCTGCGTTTCCATTTATAACGCATTGAAGAAGAGACATGACAGATATAGGAAATAATCTTTCCTCCTATTCGAAATTTAGTTCTTGTTTCAGTTTAACCCTAAGCGCCCTAAGCGACGCGTGAACGATTTTGACGATTTGTAAAATTGGATTTGTTTATTGCCGTTCCAGCAAATACTATAATTTCAGCGCGTAGGGTATATAAATTTAGATGAGATCTATTCTAGCTGTCTTAATGGTTTGTTGATACAGTATACTTTCAACAGTATCTTACCTTTCCACTTTAAATTTATTAAAAATGTATGCTGTCGGAAGAAATTTAGGCTTATGATAATTTTTAAGAGAACTTTCTTAATCACAATAATTTTTTTTATGCCAAAATATGGTATCTGTTATTTATTTATTTGTTATTATTTTTATTTTTGTTTACTTTTCTATTAATATTTTTTAATTAATAATTTTTATATATTTTTCATATATTCCCACATGTTTTGTATGGAACATTTTTGTAAGAGACTCGACTTTTACGAGCTTTAGTTCGGTAGTAGGGTTAACGCCCCCATTTGCTGTAGCTTTTTTCAAATATTTTTATATATATTTTTATTTTATTTTTTGTATTATTTTTAATTTATGCTATTGTTTTTAATCTTGTGTTGTTTTTCCAAATTTAATTTGAATCTTGTTTATTTTTTTAATTAGTTTTATTCTACAATTGTTCTCTATTTGGTGTCATGATTAAATTTTATTTTATTTGCTTTTGTTTTTACGATTTATTTATTTATTTTCCCTTTTTGTTTCTCTTTCCTTCTTCTGACTTCTGTCATTGATATCTTTGAGCTTGTTGACAATTTTCGTTTGTATTTTCTAATGCTTTTCACGTCTTTAACTTCCCGCTTATCGTGTCTCCTGTTTTATCGGAGTCTTACCTTTAGAAGATTAGTCATGTTGAAAATTTTATAAAAAGTAAAAAAGAGAAAAAATTTGACGAGATATGAAAAATATCGCAATATAAAAGCGAAAACAGATTAAATAAATATGTCAGTGACTTTTCGTTGCATCTAAATATTATTGTTAGATCAAAAAAAAAACGACATTTTAATTTTTAATTTTTTTTTCGCATGACATTTGTGCTGTTTTGAAATTTATGCGTTTTATGTATATACATATTATATATTTTCTACCAAAAAAAAAAAAATTAACGCAATTTAATTTGAAAGTACTTGAAACAACAAACGGTCATTGATCTCACTGACCATCTGTCACTTATCCAACTGAATTAACCAAAAATAAAAAACATTTTTAGCGAATATTTCGAAGGAGAAAAGAAGTGAAGGGGCAATAGTGGTGCCGATTAATTAAACGTGAATCGAGCGAGTCAATTAAAAGAAGTAAAGCCAGCCAAGAAGTTTTGATTTGAAGTTCATCGAGAATTCTAAATGTAATCGCTACTAAAAATGTATTTATTAAAAAAGAGAAATAAAAATAA